>ML298535.1:29201-98611 GCA_005239495.1 Nicotiana undulata | reverse complement strand
CAAAACCGGGCGACCCCCCCCCTCCCAAAAAAAAAACCAAAAACCCCCCCCCCCCCCCCCCCCCCGTCTCTCATTTTCACTCAACTGTATCTCTAAACTCTCTCATCTCTCTCTCAATAAGACGCTCCACCTGTTGAGCCCATAACCTCCCTTCTCCGGCCGTCTCCTTACCGGAATCTATGGTGGTCTCACCACCTACGAGCCTTATTGCTCCCCCTTGAACGTGTATCACCACCTTGAGGCTCTCAAGTGAACCAGAGGCGGTTCAACTCATCTCTCCGATCTCATGCCATTATTCTGGCCATCTATGGCCGTTCGAGTAAGATCTACCACTTTTCGGCTAAAACCGGTAATATTTTTGGGTTTTTTCTTATCCTCTCTAGGTTCTCTTTGAAGCCCTAACTCAGAACCCTCCGATCTCTTTAGATTTGTAATAGATCTGTGTATATCATAAAGTTTTTACATGTTTTCTTCAAAATATCTTCCTGTTTCTAAACAGTTCTTCACTTTTTCTAAACTAGGGTTTCAAAACCTTTTACGAAACAGTTTCTTTCTAATTTCTCAGCATTATCTTACGATTTTATCATGTTTAAACATCATCTGAGCTTTTCCTTTTGTTCGATCCATTTTTGTAAAAACCCTAATTTTTTGGGTTCAATCTGTTACTTGTTCTAAGCATGGCTACTGATTTCGTGTATAGTCTAGGTGCTCTTGTGATTTCTTTCTCTAATTTATGTTAGGGTTCTAATTATGCCTAAACCATGATTTGCCTATTGGTTCTTTCAATTATCTGCTATTTACTGATGTGAAATTCTAATTTTATGATTAGGGTTTCTAATTTCGTTTGATATGTGTTATTCCAGTATCATTTTCCTTTATTGATTTTTACACCAAACTCTTTCCGATTTTTCGAATATTTCCCTAAAAATGGGATAGTTTCCTTTGAATAATACTACTTTACTGATTTCGAGTGCTTCCTTACTTGTGTGATATTTTTCCTAATTAGTAATGATTCCCTGTGACTAGAACCTCATTCGTGGACTCTCTTACTAACTTCCATAATTAAACTTGTCCTGCCTTATTTTATGTGAATAAACCTTGTAACGACCTGACCTGTCGTTTTGCGTTATCGGACCTTGTCCCCTATATAAGTCTTACCATAGTGGCTTCTTGTGATTTGTGACTTACGGGGACGGGCGGTTCGGGATTTGGAAGTGTTTGGAGCAGTTTAGGAACACTTGGTTCCTTAAGGTTGGCCTGTTTGGTGAAGTTTGACTTTGGTAAATATTTTGAGTAAACGACCTCGGAATCAAGTTCCGATAGTGTCAGTAGCTTCGTATGATGATTTTAGACATGAGCGTATGTTCAGAATGAGTTTTGATAACCCGGGAGCGTTTCGGCGCCCGATATAGAAATAAGGATTTCCTTAAGTTTGCAATTTGGTTTGAAATGCGAGTTTATGTTATCGAGGTACAAATGTGATTCCGAAATCATGAATAGTTCCGTTATGTCATTTATGACTTATCTGCAAAATTTGATGTCATTCTGAGTTGTATAGGTTGGTCCGGCACATTTTTATAGAAGTCAAGAACTTGAAGTTTCTTAAGTTATGGTTTTAGGGGTTTTGGGGTGTGATTTTGAGATTTAGCGTTGTTTTGGGTGTTTCAAAGGCTCGAGCGAGTCCGTATTATGATTTAGGGCATGTTGGTATATTTATACGGGGGCTCAGGTGGGCCTAGGTGCCTCCCGGACACCACACGAGGCCAAACATCTGCTGAAACTGTAGGTGGTGCACCTGATCTGGTGTGACCGCAGGTGCGGTTGCCCAGTTGCAGGCGCGGGACCGCTCCTGCGGTCCCAGCCTCGCAAGTGCGGACATATCGCAGGTGCGGATCCAATTCCGAAAGAGCAGAGCCGCAGGTGCGGTCCCCAGCTCCGCAGGTGCGAGCCCAGTCCTTCCCGTCCAACTCCGCAGGTGCGAGCCCCAACTCGCAGGTGCGAGAATGCAGGTGCGGTCCTCGAGCTACAGGTGCGGAACTCCTGTAGGCCAGGCAGTGTACTTTCATTTAAACATGGGATTTCCTTCATTCTTTTAATTTTACATATCAATTGAAGACTTGAGAGCTTGGGAAGAACTCTCCACAACCTAGCTACTGTTAAGGTAAGTGAATTTTACCCTAGAGTTAGATTAATACATGAAATATTAATGGGATTAACTACTAATTGGTGGAAAAATCAAGATTTGGGATAGTAACTAGGGTTCTTAAGGAAAATGATGAATTACCCACTTGATACTATGAATTCAAGTAGAAATTGTATATTTTCGATCCTTAGGCTAAGTGTGAGTGATTCCTTCGAGAATTTTTGGAGTTTGAACATGCGGACCCGGGGTTGAATTTTAGGAATTCTTCAAAAATTATGATTTTATTGAATAAATAGGATAGTTTTCCCACATTGAGCATGCATTGATATAGTTGTACACCTTTTGGCTAGTTGCGAGTCCTCGGGTGTAGCGTTCGGAGTTTCGGGCGCATTCGTGGTCCTAGAGGTAGATCCGACACGAGGTGAGTCTCCTTTCTAACCTTGTAAGAGGGAATTCTCCCCATAGGTGATTTATATTCTATGTTCACTTGTTATGGGGACTACGTACGCACCAAGTGATGAGAGTCTGTACGTAGAGGCTATCATTGTTATGTCCGGGTAGTTAGGTCCACAACATGCCTTATATGCTTCCTTGTAATGCCTTATATGCTTCCTTGTATTGCCATATGTACTATGAGATCATGTTTTGTATAGTCTTGCTTCTCTGAAGCTTTATGGAAATTGTTGATTTGAAAGGAATTGGTTATGGAAAGTAAGTTTTATAAGTTATTGTGTGTGCATGTGACCGTTTCGCAATTTACATTCCTCGAGCGATGTGTGATTTCCCCCACTCTCATGGGAGCGTGCAGTACGCTACGGCGGATTGAAAGGTGCACTTTTGGGACGGGCCGATCGATCCTCGGCAGTGCAGAGAGATGATATAACTGAGAATGCACTTTTGGTACGGGTCGTTCGATCCTCGGCTGTGCATGGACGAGAATTGTACTATGATATGATATGATTACATTGAGAGATGCACTTATGGGACGGGCCGTTGAATCCTCGGTAGTGCATAGAGACTTTCCTTATGACTCTGGCCGGTTGTCTTATTCCTGTGTGCGCATGATTATTTGGTACTGTTTCATGGATATTGAATTGTATTAGATATTTGGGGGAAAGAAAGTGGCCATTGTTATTCTCCCAGTATTTACTTGGATTTTTGTGCTTTATACATAATTTCTACTCACTGTCTTACAAGCCTAGTGCTTTTCGTTATATCCTGTCGCATATTATACTGTTAGACCTTAGTGAGTGTCTAGTCGACCTCTCGTCACTACTTCTTCGAGATTAGACGAGATACTCACTAGGTACATATTTATTTAATATGTACTCATGCTGCACTTCTGTACTTAACTATACAGGTACCGAGGTCGGTGCTTCTGGTTATTATACCGGAGATAGATCCTGAGCTAGTGGACTTGACTTCACGGTGAGCTGCTTCTTCTGGCGGTTTCCAGTAGTACCATGGAGTTTTCCTTTTGTGCTTTCCCGTCTATTTTATTCAGACAGTGGGGTTGTATATATTATCTTTTGGTTATCCTATTAGTATGCCTTTGACGCTCGTGACACTAGTTCCTGGCACACATGTATTGGTTGTAATTGGATTTCAGGTTGTATATATATGCTTGTATTTTGGCTCGCGCGTCTTTATAGCTATTTTATCTACCACTGGGTTATTACCCTTCGTTATCATGATTTGACTTGTTAAATTCGGTAAATGGGTGAATAATTGAATCAAGTAAAAGAAGCACTTAGTGAAATTTACGTTTGCTTGCCTAACCCCGTTGTTGGGCGCCATCATGACCTGGATTAGGATTCTGGGTGGTGACAACGTGGTATCAGAGCTCTAGATTCATGTAAGTCTCACGAGTCACGGGCAGGCCCAGTAGAGTGTTGCGGATCGGTACAGAGATGTCTGTACTTATCTTTAGGAGGCTATAGGGTGTTAGGAAACTCGCCTTTATCCATATTCTATCGTGCAATCGATGATATACTCAACTTCTTCTTCTATTCTCTCACAAATCGTGAGGACGCGCGCATCCGATGTTCCTGATCCGGGCGATGCCCTACCCCCGCCGCTCGAGGTTGTGGTAGAGGCAAGGGTAGGGCACATGCCCGAGGTAGGGGGCGAGGGCGTCCCAAAGCTATACCAGTCGCACCACCAGAGGACCCTATCATAGAGGAGCAGGATGAGGTGCCTCCAGTAGAACCTGTCCTAGTGGACTTCATGACGGCGCCAGGTTTCCAGGAGGTCATGGGCCGTATGCTGAGATTCATGGACACCATGTCCCAGGATGGTTTATTTCCAGCAGATCCTGCCACTTCTCAGGCGGGAGGGGGAGTCCAGACCCTTATCGCACAGGCCATAGGACAAGAAGCAGCAGCCCTAGAGCCCAGGCTAGTTTTAGAGGGAGATCAACAGAAGATGTTAGACAGATGAATTCGATTGCGCCCTCCAATCTTCAGGGGTGAGCGAGGCGAGGATGCCCATGATTTTATTGACAGGTGCAGGTACAAACTACACAACATGAGGATTTTGGAGTCACATGGAGTGGATTTCACTACATTTCAGTTTGAGGGCAGAGCACGCAGGTGGTGGCAGTCTTATATTCTCAATAGGCCAGCAGATTCTCCTCCTATCACTTGGGATCAGTTCGTGCAGATGTTTCTAGACAGATATATTCCACCCTCCGAGAGGGAAGAGTTGCGGCATCAGTTTGAGCAGCTAGAGCAGGGGCAGATGTCAGTGACAGATTATGAGGCCAGGTTTTCAGAGCTATCTCGTCATGCACTCATGATATTGCCTACTGATACAGAGAGAGTGCGGTGGTTTGTGGCCGGGTTACATCAAGGTATTAGGGCTACCATGGCCCGAGAGGTGGAGATGGGTACTCTTTACCAGCTGGTGGTCGAGATAGCTCAACGAATTGAGGGGTATCGGTTAAGGAGCAGGGAGCAGGGTTAGCAGGGTCTGCAGGATAAGAGGGCTAGGTTCTCAGGGGATTTTAGGGATGCTCCGGCTAGGAGAAGAGGTCAGTTCGGGGTTGGTCAACCTAGCAGGCCTCCATATTCAACACCTCCACTACCTCCCCGAGGTGGTTCAGTGATGCCTCAGTTCAGTGCCATGCCAGAATGTTCCTACCGTCGTCCAGCTACTCATGTTTCATCCAGTGGTTACTATAGTCGCTAGAGATCCTCCCGTCCATATTTCAGTGCCATGCCAGAGGGTCCACGTTACTTTCTGGCTATTCAGGGGTCTTCTTCTTCGGGGCAGCAGGCTATGGTGCCTGGGGGATGTTACGAGTGTAGGGAGCCAGGCCACATGAAGAGGCATTGTCCCAAGTATCAGGGCAAGGCAGTGCAACAGGTTTATCAGCCTATGGGTTTAACACCAATAGTCCGGCCACCTAGAGGTGGAGGACAGGTCGGCAGGGGTGGAGGCCATTCAGGAGGGGGTCAGTCAGCTCCTGTTCACTCTGGTGGGGTTCAGTCTTCAAGTGCTCCAGCCAGGTTCTACGCTATTCCGGCCAGATCAGATGCAATGACCTCAGAAGTCGTGATCACAGGTATTATCTCAGTATGTGGTAGGGAGGCTTCAATATTATTTGACCCAGGATCCACTATTTTCTCATTTTCTGGATGTTCCTCGTGACTCCTTGGGTTCTCCTATATATGTGTCCACTCCTGTGGGCGATTCTCTGGTGGTAGACCGGGTCTATCAGTCTTGTGTGATCACTTTTTGCGGTTTCGAGACCATAGCAAATATTTTATTGCTTGATATGGTTGATTTTGAGGTTATCCTAGGCATGGATTTTCTATCTCCTTATCATGTTGTACTAGATTTCCATGCGAAGACAGTTACTTTATCCATGCCTGAGTCGCCGAGGCTGGAGTGGAGAGGTTCTTCAATTAGTGCATCCAGCCGGGTCATCTCCTTCCTGAAGGCTCGGCATATGGTTGGGAAGGGTTGTTTGGCTTACCTTGCTTATGTGCGGGACACCACCGCCGAGTCTCTGACTATTGATTCGGTACCAGTTGTTCGAGAGTTTGCAGATGTGTTTCCTTCGGACCTTCCAAGCATGCCTCCAGATTGAGATATTTATTTCTGTATTAATTTAGCTCCAGATACTCAGCCTATTTCCATTCCCCCGTATCGTATGGATCCTAAGGAGTTGAAGGAGTTGAAGGATCAGCTTGAGGAGTTATTGGCTAAGGGGTTCATCAGGCCGAGTGTGTCGCCGTGGGGTGCTCCAGTTCTATTTGTGAAGAAGAAGGATGGGTCTATGCGGATGTGCATTGATTACCGCTAGTTGAATAAGGTTACTATTAAGAACAAGTATCATTTGCCGCGCATTGATGATCTGTTTGACAAGTTTCAGGGTGCTCGTGTGTTTTCCAAGATTGATTTGAGATCGGGTTATCATCAGTTGAAGATTCGGGCTTAAGATGTTCCGAAGAATGCATTTCGTACCAGATATGGCCACTATGAGTTCCTGGTGATGTCTTTTGGTTTGACTAATTCCCCAACAGCATTCATGGACTTGATGAATAGGGTATTCAGGCCGTATATTGATTTCTTCGTCATCGTCTTCATTGATGACATCTTGATTTATTCGCGGAGCCTGGGTGAGCATGGGCAACATTTGAAAATTATGCTCCAGACCTTGCTGGAACAGAAGCTATATGCTAAGTTCTCTAAGTGTGAGTTCTGGTTATATTCCGTGGCGTTCTTGGGCCATGTGGTATCCGGAGAAGGTATCAAGGTTGATCCACAGAAGATTGAGGCAGTTCAGAGTTGGCCGCATCCTACTTCAGCTACAGAGATCAGGAGCTTTCTGGGTCTAGCAGGCTATTATCGCCGATTCGTGGAGGGATTCTCTTCTATAGCAGCTCCATTGACTAGATTGACTAAGAAGAATGCCCCGTTTCGATGGTCCGACGAGTGTGAGGCGAGCTTTCAGAAGCTCAAGTTAGCATTGACCTCAGCACCAGTTCAGACATTGCCTTCCGATTCTGCGATGTATACTATGTATTGCGACACTTCACGCGTCGGGTTGGGATGTGTGTTGATGCCGGACGAGAGAGTTATTGCTTATGCTTCGCGCCAGCTGAAGGTTCATGAGAAGAATTACCCTGTGCACGACTTGGAGTTGGCGGCAATTGTTCATGCTTTGAAGATTTGGAGGCACTACTTGTATGGTGTGTCTTGTGAGGTTTATACAGACCACTGCAGTCTGCAGCACTTATTCAAGCAGAGGGATCTTAACTTGAGGCAGCGCAGGTTTCTTGAGTTGTTGAAGGATTATGATATTACAATTCTTTATCATCCGGGCAAAGAAAATGTGGTAGCGGATGCCTTGAGCAGGAGGGCAGAGAGTATGGGTAGCTTGGCCTACATTGCAGCAGAGGAGAGACCTCTAGCCTTAGGCTAATCGCCTAGTGAGATTGGATCTTTCAGAGCCTCGTCGAGTTCTAGCCCATGTGGTTGCTAAGTCTTCGTTATTGGGAGAGATTAAGGCCCGACAGTTTGATGATCCATGCTTAGCAGAGCTTCGGGAGACAGTGGTCCAGGGGAGGTCCAAGGAAGTTACTATGGGCGAGAATGGTGTTTTGAGGCTCCAGGACCATTTGTGTGTTCCTAATATTGATGGCCTGAGGAAGAGGGTTCTAGAGGAGGCCCACAGTTCTCGGTATTCTGTTCATCCGGGTGCGACAAAGATGTATCGTGATTTGAGGCAGCATTTCCGGTGGAGGCGGATGAAGAAAGACATTGTGGAGTACGTGGCTAGGTGTATTAATTGCCAACAGGTCAAATATGAGCACCAAAGGCCAGGAGGCCTACTTCAGCAGATGCCCATTCCTGAGTGGAAGTGGGAGCGCATCACTATGGACTTCGTGATTGGGTTGCCTCGGACTTTGCGGAAGGTTGACGCAGTTTGGGTCATTGTGGATAGATTGACCAAATCGGCGCATTTCGTTCCTGTGGCTACTACTTAAATTTTTTAGGGACTAGCCAAGATCTGCATTCGGGAGATAGTCCGGTTGCACGGGGTGCTGGTGTCCATTATATCAGATCGAGGTTCTCAGTTCACCTCGCACTTTTGGAGAGCATTGCACAGTGAGATGGGCACTCAGATAGATCTCAGCACAGCATTTCACCCTCAGACTGATGGCTCGTCGGAGCGTACAGTTCAGATATTGGAAGATATGCTCAGGGCTTGTGTGATTGACTTTGGGGTCAGTGGGACCAGTTCTTGCTTTTGGCTGAGTTTGCGTACAATAATAGTTATCAGTCCAGCATCGAGATGGCCCCATTCGAGGCTTTGTATGACCGTCAGTGTTGTTCTTCTATCGGGTGGTTTGAGCCTGGCGAGGCTAAGTTATATGGCACTGATATGGTGAGAGATGCTTTGGAGAAGGTGAAGTTGATTCCGGAGAGACTCCGCACAGCGCAGTATAGACAGAAGAGTTACGCGAATCAGAGGGCGCGTGAGGTAGCATTTATGGAGGGAGAGAAAGTTCTACTAAAGGTTTCGCCGATGAAGGGCATTATGAGATTCGGGAAGAAGGGCAAGCTGAGCCCAAGGTGTATAGGTTCTTTCGAGGTATTGATGCAAGTCGGAGAGGTTTCTTATGAGCTAGGTTTACCTACCAGTTTATACGGGGTTCATCCGGTTTTTCATGTATCCATGCTCCGGAGATATCATGTCGATTTCTCTCACGTGGTTGATTTCAGCACTATTCAGTTGGATAGGAAGTTGGGCTTCGAGGAGGAGCCAGTTGTTATTATTGATAGACAGGACCGCCAGTTGAGGTCCAAGAGAGTTTCTGCCGTGAAGGTCCAGTGGAGGGGCCAACCAAACGATGAGGCGACTTGGGAGTCCGAGGAGGACATGTGGAGCAGATATCCACATCTATTCAGCACTTCAGGTACAATTCTAGTCCCGTTCGAGGACGAACGTTTGTTTAAGAGGGGGAGAATGTAACGACCCGATCGGTCATTTTGCGTCATCGGACCCTGTTCCCCTATGTAAGTCTTCCCATAGCGGCTTCTTGTGATTTGTGACTTACGGGGACGGGCGGTTCGGAATTTGGAAGTGTTTGGAGCAGTTTAGGAACACTTGGTTCCTTAAGGTTGACGTATTTGGCCAAGTTTGACTTGGGTCAACATTTTGAGCAAACGACCTCGGAATTGAGTTCCGACAGTGTCAGTAGCTTCGTATGATGATTTCGGACTTGAGCGTATGTTCGGAATGGGTTTTCGATAACCTGGGAGCGTTTCGGCGCCCGATATAGATATAAGGATTTCCTTAAGTTTGAAATTTGGTTTGAAATGCGAGTTTATGTTGTCGAGGTCCGAATGTGATTCTGAGATAGGGAATAGTTCTGTTATATCATTTATGACTTGTCTGCAAAATTGGATGTCATTCCGAGTTGTATAGGTTGGTCCGACGCATTTTTATAGAAATCAAGAACTTGAAATTTCTTAAGTTATGGTTTTAGGGGTTTTGGGGTGTGATTTTGAGATTTAGCATTCTTTTGGGTGTTTCGAAGGCTCGAGCGAGTCCGTATTATGATATAGGACTTGTAGGTATATTTGAACGGGGGCTCGAGTGGGCCCAGGTGCCTCCCGGACACCACACAAGGCCAAACACCAGCTGAAAATGCAGCTGGTGCACCTGATTTGGTGTGACCGCAGGTGCGGTTTCCCAGTCGCAGGTGCGGGACCGCTCCTACGGTCCCAGCCTCGCAGGTGCGGACATCTCGCAGGTGCGGATCCAATTCCGCAGGAGCAGAGCCGCAGGTGCGGTCCCCATCTCCGCAGGTGCGAGCCCAGTCCTTCCCTTCCAACTTCGCAGGTGTGGTCCTCGAGCCGCAGGTGTGGAACCCCTGTAGGCCAGGCAGTGTATTTTCATTTAAACACGGGATTTCCTTCATTCTTTTCATTTTACACCTCCAATGAAGACTTGAGAGCTTGGGAAGAACTCTCCACAACCTAGTTACTGTTAAGGTAAGTGAATTTTACCCTAGAGTTAGATTAATACATGAATTATTAATGGGATTAACTACTAATTGGTGGAAAAATCAAGATTTGGGATAGTAACCTAGGGTTCTTAAGGAAAAGGATGAATTACCCACTCGATGCTATGAATTCAAGTAGAATATGTATATTTTCGATCCTTAGGCTATGGGTGAGTGATTCCTTCGAGAATTTTCGGAATTTGAACATGCGGACTTAGGGTTGAATTTTGGGAATTCTTCAAGAATGATGATTTTATAGAATAAATAGGATAATTTCCCCACATTGAGCATGCATTGATATAATTGTACATCTTTTGTCTAGTTGCGAGTCCTCGGGTGTAGAGTTCGGAGTTTCGGGCGCATTCGTGGTCCAAGAGGTAGATCCAACACAAGGTGAGCCTCTTTTCTAACCTTGTAAGAGGGAATTGTCCCCATAGGTGATTTATATGCTATGTGCACTTGTTTTGGGGGCTACGTATGCACCAAGTGACGAGAGTCCGTACGTAGCGGCTATCATTGTTCTGTCCGGGTAGTTAGGCCCACAACATGCCTTATATGCTTCCTTGTAATGCCTTATATGCTTCCTTGTATTGCCATATGTACTATGAGATCATGTTATGTATAGTCTTGTTTCTCTGAAGCTTTATGAAAATTGTTGATTTGAAAGGAATTGGTTATGGAAAGTAAGTTTTATAAGTTATTGTGTGTGCATGTGACCGCTTCGCAATTTACATTCTGCGAGCGATGTGTGATTTGTCCCACTGTCATGGGAGCGGGCTGTACGCCACGGCTGATTGAAAGGTGCACTTTTGGGACGGGCTGATCGATCTCGGCAGTGCACAAAGATGATATAATTGAGAATGCACTTTTGGTACGGGCCGTTCGATCCTCGGCAGTGCATGGACGAGAATTTTACTATGATATGATATGATTACATTGAGAGATGCACTTATGGGACGGGCCATTCAATCCTCGGCAGTGCATAGATATTTTCCTTATGACTCCAGCCGGTTGTCTTATTCCTATGTGCGCATGATTATTTGGTATTGTTTCACGGATATTGACTTGTATTAGATATTTGGGGGAAAGAAAGTGGTCATTGTTATTGTCCCAGTATTTACTTGGATTTCTGTGCTTTATACATAATTGCTACTCACTTTCTTACAAGCCTACTACTTTTCGTTATATCATGTCGCATATTATACTGTTGGACCTTAGTGAGTGTCAAGTCGACCTCTTGTCAATACTTCTTCGAGATTAGACCGGATACTCACTGGGTACATATTTATTTAATATGTACTCATGCTGCACTTCTGTACTTAACTGTACAGGTACTGAGGTTGGTGCTTCTGGTTATTATACCGGAGATAGATCCTGAGCTAGTGGACTTGACTTCACGGTGAGCTGCTTCTTCTGGCGGTTTCCAGCAGTACAATGGAGTTTTCCTTTTGTGTTTTACCGTCTATTTCGTTCAGACAGTGGGGTTGTATATATTATCTTTTGGTTATCCTGTTAGTATGCCCGTGACACTCATGACACTAGTTCCTGGCACACACGTAGTGGTTGTTTTGGGACTTCGGGTTGTATATATATATATGCTTGTATTTTGGCTCGCGCTTCTTTATAGCTATTTTATTTACCACTGGGTTATTACCTTTCGATATCATGATTTGACTTGTTAAATTCAATAAATGGGTGAATAATTGAATCAAGTAAGAGAAGCACTTAGTGAAATTTACGTTGGCTTGCCTAACCCCGTTGTTGGGCGCCATCATGACCTGGATTAGGATTCTGGGTCGTGACAAACCTGCTGTCAAATTATTATTATTTTATATACACTTTCCTTACTTGGTCTTCTGTATTTAGTCCTATTTGCATGACATATACTTTTACTACTCATTATAGGGTAAAATCAGTTCTTCAATTGATTTTCTTTCCTTATTTATCACTGATGTGTCCGTTGAACTATGACTCCCTAATTAAAGCGAGTACTTGCATTGATTGGATTCTAATTGTAATTTACTTATATAATTGGAGTGAACTATTATTTGTTACCATATTCTCTGCCTGCTTTCAAAACTATATATACTCTATTCTTTCATTAGCATAGGACACGAACAAGCATTGTTCTAAAAAACCTCTCACACACACATACATACTCTTCTTGCTCTTCTTTCTGGTTATTTGCTACTTTCAGTAGGCTGCAAGACAAGACTGAATATTATACTAGATTGCTCTTCACTCCGTGCTATTTCTCCTTTAACTGATATGTTTTCAGTTTAGCTTAAAGCCTCAAAACAACATGCTTCTTTTGGTACTGCAATTCATCGTATTTCTACTATGTTTTTATCTCTGGTTCTGTTGTTTGCCCTATAACTAGCATGTCTACTTTATTACTGTGCTAGTGTGATCCTCAAACTGTACCCTTTCCCTTAAACTTAGCATTGTTACCCCCTTAGTAACCCCCCCCCCCCCCCCCCCCCCCCAATATGATTCTGTTAAGTTCCTGGCATGAACATCTTTGTGACAAAATGACTTTTGTGATTGTTAAGTTCTGGGTAAGCCTGTTAGGATTTATTTGAATGTAACTTGTGTGCAAATCTGTCTATGTGTACCTATTCCTATGTGTGTTTTATTTGTCCCCAACTCCCTTCTTCCCTGTTTGTGTTTGTTGAAATGATTCTGTTCTTGCTCTATGTTTGGTTCTGAGTTGTTAATCTGATTGTCCTGTTCCCTTTCCCTTTCAAAATGTTTCTCCTTTAAATAACAACTGTTGTTGTTTTTTTTTCAACACTTATTTCAAACAAGCTGTTTTCAGAAACTGTTTTCAACTCAACTTTCTTCAAAACTATGTCAAACACTCTCCCTATACTCTTAGAAATCTAGATTTTGCCCCTGTAATGTGTGACTGCTTTGGATCCCTATGAGATCTTTCTGAACTCAGATGCATTAGAGCCGACACTTCCACACTGTACTTACTTAGTATGGTTATGAAAATCTGGGTGTGAGCACTGCCCGGGATCCCTTGAGATCCTTAGGGAACTCTGACACACCTAGATTATGTGAAAGGCTGTGAACACCAATGACATTGAGAAATTCTAGAGACTTTGGGCCTATCAGTAGGCTCTCTATAGTGTAAGTTCTTCTTTTCTTCCTTCATTTATGTAATTTATGCAAATGGTCTATAATAATTATTGTAAATAACTCTTGGGGATGGATAGTGAAAAGGGAAAGGGGTAACTATGCATGTTATAGGTGTTAAAGGGTAGAAACCATGCCATTAGGCTTTATTCCCTATTTGCGCAATAGGAATCATGTTTAGGACTTATACGTTAAATATCATGCATTAGAGATCATGTTTCCTAGGCTTTATACTTACTGTTTCAGCATGTTCTTTACTGCCATCTCACTTAGAAAATCATGTGCTAGAATAAATGAGCTAATAACTAGTATCTCCTATAATCATGCTTCCTGCCATGCACGCTTAGAAATCCTGTTTTAGGATAAACAATACTAATAAACATGTCATATTCACATTTTCTGAAATCATGTTTAAACGCTGCAATATTTGTGCTATTGTGTTGACTAATTATGTGAAGTTCGCTGAAAGGGGTTTCTGGGGCTCTCTGACAGGTGGCTAGGCCTAATTACAAAGGAAACTCTGGCAAAATTTTTAGAAAAATTGGGAATTAGTTAAATTTGGGGGTTGGCATATAGTGTATTCAAACCCAAGTGATTCCCCGATCCTCATTCGAGGGCGAATGATCTTAAGTGGGGGGGGGGGGGGGATGTAAAGACCCATAAAATCCTTAACCAAAATGACGCCCGTTCGGACCTTTAGGATTGAAAAGTATCCTGCGGACTTAGAGGAAAATTTTCGTGATGGGATGCAGATCTGCGGTCCACTATGCGGTCGCATTTTAGGTATGTTTACCGCATAATGGCCGCATAATTGGACAGTTTGTTGTCCATTCCGAGGACAACTATGCGACCCAAAATGCGATCGCATTTTAGGTATGCAGACCGCATAGTTCGTCGTATATTTGCTTTGAGTTTTTCGGAGGGTGTTATGCGGCGCACTATTTGATTGCATAACAGGTATGCGGGCCACATAATTGCCGCTTACCTGGGAAGTTTTCTTTTCTTTTCTTCGCCCAGATAAGGCCAGTTATGCGCCAGGTTTGCGGACCGCATAACCAAAATGCGATTGCATTTTGGACCGCAAATCTGCTTCGGGGCACCCATTTTCTAATTTTTAAAACACGACCCCAGCCTAATATAACACCTATCCCCCCTCATTTTTAGCCATTTTTCTAATATATTAGAGTGAGCTGAGGGAGAGTTCCATGGAGAAGGTTACCTATTCATCAAATGAATCTTCAATCACCACTCAAGGCTTGGGATTAATCAACTAGAGTACCAATTCTTGCACTTAAGAGGTAAATTTCTAACATACCAACTTTGATTTCCAGATCTTAGCTAGATGGGCCATGGATGGGTTAGTTCATGGGAATAAATGATAAATACCTTACATGCATGTAATCAAAGAATCCTAAACTTATAGGGGAAAATGGGTCAAAGTAATCTTTCACTAAAAAGGGGCCATGCAATCTTTAATGAACCCCTAATGCTTGATATAATGCTCAAGTGAGCTCAAGCCATAATCGTTATTCCTAATTTTTGGTTTCAATTGTGCTACATTGTGAATTAGATTGAAGGTGCTAAAGGGTCGGGTAAATTGTGGTAGAAATTAAGGAAAGACCCAATTGAGGTATGTATGGCTAACTCTAATCTTCATAGAATAAACTCGTTGGTGCTCAAATATACGGTATGAATTTCCTTGTTTGATTCTCTGAAGAGTAAATGGGTTCTATGTGTTAAGTTGAGAAACTCTTGCTTCCATGTTGTTCTAAGTTACTACCATGTCACTATGCTATTTGAAAGTACGAATTGTGATCATCATGCTCTTTCTTTTAATATGTGTACGACTCCTCATATGAGATGGTTTTAGTTGATTTGAAAGATGAGTATATAATATGGTTGAAGAGAGGAATGTAACTTAAAGGGTTAAATATGCCCAAGTGCCAAGAACTGTAAAATAAATGATGAGAAGAGATGTGAACTAAAAGATTAAAATGATATGGTTATGTCCTAGAGTGAGATGGCTTAGCCAATCGGGCCGAGATCGGACTCCATGATGTACACCTGGTGGTAATCGCATCGAAAATATGATATTGATAATGTCTCACTGTTTCAAGTGTGATGGCTTAGCCGGTCGGGCAGAGACCGGACTCCGTGTGATAACGACACGGTGGTAATTATGAAAGAATGATATTGATGATGCCTCACTGTTTCAAGTGTGATGGCTTAGCCGGTCGGGCAGAGACCGGACTCCGTGTGATAACGACACGGTGGTAATTATGAAAGAATGATATTGATGATGCCTCACTGTTTCAAGTGAGATGGCTTAGCCGCTCGGGCAGAGACCAGACTCGGTGGTAATTGTGGAACTATGATGTTGTGATGTCTCACTTAGGATGGCTTAGGCGGTCGGGCAGAGACCGGACTCCATGTCATAAAGACATAGTTGTATATTAATATAATGGCATGATCATAGGCTATAATTACGTATTTTAGTCGTAGTTGAATTCAAAAGGAAGGGCGGTGTTAGAAACTTGAATTGCTAATTTCGGACACGAGGTAAGTGTCTTGCCTAACTTTGGTGAGGGAATAGGTATTGTGCGCAAGGTGCTAAGTGTTTATCATGTTCAATGCATAGGTGAGGTGACGAGTGCCTATGCATTGTGTGTCAAGCATGCACGTGAATCTATTTTGATGAATTTCGTATTATTACTTCCATGTTCATTGTATCATGAAATTGTTTCTACTTGGAAGTTGATTGTTTGTTGAAAATCCTTGCTGATAAACTTATGATAAAATGGTTCGTTTGAGGACCCAATTTGTTAAAGGGTATACTTGAAAAGATTGGTTATAGCTGAGACCCTTGCCGGGCAATGTTATGATATTGACGGATATTTTTCCCTTGCTGGGTGATTATGATTTGTACTTCCACTATGTTGCATTCCTTTCCAAGTTGTTATTTGTTGTTGATATTACTTGGGTGAGGAAGAGAGTAAAGCACGAAGGGTGATGCCGTGCCATTCATTCATATTATTCATTTATTTATTATTGAAATATGAGGAAGAGAGTAAAGCACGAAGGGTGATGCCGTGCCATTCATTCATATTATTCATTTATTTATTATTGAAATATGAGGAAGAGAGTAAAGCACGAAGGGTGATGCCGTGCCATTCATTCATTTATTTATTATTGCAATGCGAGGAAGAGAGTAAAAGCATGAAGGGTGATGTCGTGCCATTCGTCTCATTTATTAACTATTGCACTATGAGGAAGAGAGTAAAGCATGAAGGCTGATGCCGTGCCATTCATTTCATTTAATATTGCAATCATTTCATATATTTACTTATTGCATCGTGAGGACAAAAGTAAAAGCACGAAGGGTGATGCCGTGCCATTCATTTATCTGTTTATTTTCTGTGTTCGACATCTCATTTTGCTTCTTACGTGTTGCCCCCCCCCCCCCTTTGCTTGTCCACGTATTACTTGTTTATCTGTTAAAATATATGTTGCTTAGTTGTTATATTTTTGGTAGAACTGTGCAGTTAGGTTAGCGTTGTCGTGTCTAGCCTCGCCACTACTACGGTCGCGGTTAGGCTCAGCACTTGCTCAGTACATGGGGTTGGTTGTACTGATGCTACACCTGTACTTCTCTATGTTGTGCAAATCCCGCAGCCGGACCCGATAGACACTGATTGAGGGAGCATCCTTCAGTCCACTCCGGAGATTTCAAGGTAGACCCGCAGACGTTCGTGGGCCTTGGCGTCTCCTCCATCCTTATCTTTCCATTCTGTCTTGTTTTTCTTAGTTCTGAGATAGTTATGTATTATTTCTTCGGACCTTGTATTTAGTAATCTCATAGACAGTTCGTGAGTTAGTGACTCCAGATTCTGGGATATTGTAAACGAATCGTGTTATGGGTATTTGCATGTAATTCAGAATTTATCTGCTTCCGTACTTAAAGAGGAATATAAATTGTTCTAGTTATTTCTATTATTTCAGTGTTAATATGTTAATGCAATGGTGTACGTTGGCTAGTCTAGCGGGTGCAACGTTAGACGCTGTCATGGCCCGAAGGTGGGATTTTGGGTCGTGACAGTTGGTATCAGAGCTCTAGGTTGCTTAGGTCTCACAACTCACGAACAAACTTGGTAGAGTCTGAGGGACCGGTACGGAGACGTCTGTACTTATCCCCCAGAGGTTGCAAAGTTAGGAATAACTCCACATTTCTTCACCTTCATCGTGCGAATTTATTCTATCATCGATGATTGAACTTGCCTACGCTTGTCCTCTCACTAATCTTGACAACACGTGAAGCGTCTGCGACCGGACAAGAGATGAATTCCCAATGATAGCTACGATCAAGGGAAGAGACAGAAGCAGAGCGCAGTCTAAAGCTCGAACACCAACACCTATTGTACAATCTCAAATGGATCTGGATGCGTAGTTTCTAGCTCAGTCAGTATATGTGGACTAGATTAGATTCCGGAAGGATTATAGCTACTCTATGGTTGCAGGATGCACTAGTCCGTTTATTGATGTTGGACAAGTTACCAACAAGTTCCACTCCATTTCAGTGGTATATCTTTTGAGGACCCGCATGATTTTCTTGACCGCCTCTATGAGGTATTGCACTCCATGGGAATAAGTGTAAAGCAACAGGGTTGATTTATATGAGCTGTGAAGTTTAACAACGTGGATTATCAGGTGTTGTGACCTATGACTTCATGCCACGTGGGGGAAGTCCACTGTCAAGGAATAAATTGCAAGGCCGCGTGTCATATCGGTTTTGGTTTGGAATGTATAAGGCCGGGGATTTTGCAAGAGTTAAAGCTGGGAATTTCTGTACGTCTACCTCCTTAGTAACCCGATACCTCAATACTGAAGGAGTTATTCAAACAACTTGGAGTCTACAAAAGTCTACTCAGCGTGGAAGTCATGGTGGCGTCAGGTCATACGACGGTATCCGAATATGCCATCAGGTTCGGTAAGTTAACCCGTCATACTCCTACATTGGTTCGTATAGCCAGAGGGCGAGTCCCATACTCATTAAAGGACTAAAATAAAATTGATTGTAAATTTTGGACGATTCAGGGCAGGTTGATACTTTATGTCGGCTAGTTGTAGAAATTGCCCTAGACTTGGGAGAGTCATATTTCATTAGAGCACTCAGGCTACGTGCCCCACTGCATCTACAACTCAACTACATGACCACCTAGGGAAAAAGGAGTCGGAATGTCGAAAGTGGAGGTTAGATTCCTAGAGGTGGAGACCCAGTCTGTTGATATATTTTCTTTGGTATGGATGAGGTCGTTACATAAAATGGTTTCATTACAAGAACAATCTCTAATTATTATAAAGTGATGATTTTTGGAACTTAATTCGATTATGCGTATCTAATAAAATTCTTCTAATATGCTTCACTCTCGGGTGAGCTTCGTAACTCTAAAAATCTACTTATGTGAATACTTGTATTGAGAGGTTCTATGGGGACAACTGTGTTTACCATTACATGTTGAAATTTTGCTTAACGGAAAAATATTTAAATGAAGGAAAAGGAATGTTTCGATTGGCACGATATGCATATTACTTGTGATTCAGAATTGAGGACGAGATCCCCGCGTAATAATATGATTTGGTATATTCAGACCGGGCCTCGAGCCGTGGTGAAAGTCTTGTAAAGATGAGATCCTTGTGATGAAAATTCTTGTGTTTAAATTCTCCCTTGTGAATTGAGTTTTGTATTGTTTTTACTTTAGTACTGGTAGGGAGTCATGCTTGTTAAACTTATTAATTATGTACAAAATAAGAGTAATAAAAATAACATTAATTAATAAATAACTAATTAACTATCTGTGCATAATTTACCAAATTCGTGCTACAATTATGGAGCCTTAAGGTAGGTGCCCACCCCAGGTGGCGTTAGATGAGGCACGTTATTTTAGGTAATTATGAGGTCTTCAAGCATCGTATCTCGATATCAGTATTGTGAAGGAAATTGAAGGAGCGGTTACAGGATTTGTTGGATAAAGGCTTCACCAGGCCTTGTGTTTCTCCTTGGGGTGCTCCAGTGTTGTTCGTGAAGAAGAAAGATGGCTCAATGAGGATGTGTATTGACTACCGGCAGTTGAATAGGGTTACTATTAAGAATAAGTATCTTTGCCGAGGATTGATGACCTATTTGACCAGCCTCAGGGTGCTATTTGTTTTCAAAGATTGATCTGAGATCTGGGTACCATCAGTTGAGGATTAGGGCGTCTGATGTCCCTAAGACAACCTTTCGCACTCATTATGGGCATTGTGAGTTCTTGGTGATGTCATTGGGATAGACAAATGCCCCCGCTGCTTTCATAGAGTTGATGAATAGGGTGTTCAGGACTTATTTGGACTCGTTTGTGATCTTGTTTATAGATGATATCTTGATATATTCCCGTAGTCGAGAGGAGCATGAGCATCATCTTCGGGATGTCCTCCAGACTCTGAGAGATAGTTAGTTGTACGCCAAGTTTTCTATGTGTGAATTCTGGTCGGGTTATGTGGCATTTCTGGGCCACGTTGTGTTGGTAGAGGGTATTCAGGTGGATCCCAAGAAGGTTTCAGCAGTTAGAGATTGGCCTAGGCCCACTTCAGCCACAGAGATTCGGAGTTTTGTGGGCCTAGCAGGTTATTATCGCCGGTTCGTGGAGGGCTTTTCATCTATTGCAGACCCGATGACCAGATTGACTCAGAAGGGTGCTCAGTTCAGGTGGTCGGATGAGTGTGAGGCAAGCTTTCAGAAGCTCAAGGCAGCTCTGACCACATCACCAGTGTTAGTGTTGGCCACAGGTTCAGGACCGTATACCGTGTATTGTGATGCTTCACGGGTTGGGCTTGGTGCAGTGTTGATGCAGGATGGAAAGGTCATAGCCTATGCTTCTCGTCAGTTGAAAGTCCACGAGAAAAAATATCCAGTTCATGACTTGGAGTTAGCATCAATTGTTCATGCGTTGTAGATCTGGAGGCATTATTTGTATGGGGTGCCATGTGAGGTATTCACTGATCACAAGAGTTTGCAGTATCTGTTTAAGCAGAGGGAGTTGAATATGAGGCAGGGGAGATGGTTAGAATTGTTGAAGGATTATGATATTACTATTCTCTATCATCTGGGGAAAGCCAATGTGGTGGCCGATGCTTTGGGCCCGAAGTTATCCAGTATAGGTAGTCTTGCTTGTTTATCAGTCAGAGCGCGACCGCTTGCTTTGGATGTTCAGGCTTTAGCCAACTGATATGTGAGATTGGAAGTTTTAGAGACCGGTAGTGTGTTGGCCCATACCGTAGCCCGTTCTTCCTTGTATGATCGTATTCGTTCCAGGCAATATGAGGATCGTCATTTATGTGTTCTCAGAGATAGGGTCAGGAACAGAGATGCCAAGCAGGTTACTGTTGATGGTGAGGGAGTTTTGAGGATGCAGGGTCGTATTTGTGTCCCTGATGTGGATTTTATTCGTGAGTTGATACTTCAGGAGGCCTATAGTTCTCAGTATTCCATTCATCCGGGCGCCGCAAAGATGTACCAGGACTTGCGGCAGCATTATTGGTGGCGTAGAATGAAGAAGGATATTGTAGCTTATGTAGTTCAGTGCTTGAATTGTCAGCAGGTTAAGTATGAGCACCAGAGACCCGGTGGTTTGATGCGGCAGATTCAGCTTCCCGAGTGGAAGTGGGAGCGTATCACGATGGATTTTTGTAGTTGGGCTTCCACGGACTCAGAGGATGTTTGATGCAGTATGGGTTGTTGTGGATAGGCTGACCAAGTCAGCACATTTCAATCCTGTGGTAGTTTCTTATTCAACAGAGAAGTTGGCAAAGATCTACATGAGAGAGATTGTTAGATTGCATGATGTGCCCATATCCATTATATCAAACCGAGGTACTCAGTTTACATCCCATTTCTGGAGAGTATTTCAGCGAGAGTTGGGCACACAGATTGATTTGAGCACAACATTTCATCCTCAGACGGACGGACAGTCCGAGCGTACTATTCAGATTTTGGAGGATATGTTGCGGGCCTGTGTCATTGATTTTGGTGGTTCATGGGACCAGTTCTTGCCTTTAGCTGAGTTTGCCTACAACAACACTTATCAGTCGAGCATTCAGATGGCTCAGTATGAGGCGTTGTATGGTAGACGGTGTCGGTCTCCAGTTGGAGGGTTTGAGCCGGGAGAGAATCGATTGTTGGGTTCTGAGTTAGTCCAGGATGCCTTGGACAAGGTGAAGATTATTCAGGATAGACTTCGTATAGCTCAGTCCAGTAAAAAGAGTTATGCGGATCGCAGGGTTCGTGATTTGTCATTCATGATAGGAGATATGGTGTTTCTTTGGGTGTCGCCTATGAAATGCGTGATGAGGTTCGGAAAGAAGGGCAAGTTGAGCCCTAGGTACATTGATCCATTTGAGATTTTGGACAAGGTAGGAGAGGTGGCCTACAGATTTTCCTTGCCACCCTCATTTATCAGTCGTGCATCCAGTGTTTCATGTATCCATGCTCCGGAGGTACATTGAAGATCTATCTCATGTTCTCGACTTCAGCGGTGTCCAGTTGGACCAGGATTTGACTTATGAGGAGGAGCCGATAGCCATATTAGCTAGGCAGGTTCGACAGTTAAGATCGAAGAGTTATCCTTCGGTTCATGTTCAGTGGAGAGGTCAGCTTGCCGAGGCAGCTACCTGGGAGTCTGAGTCCGATATGCGGAGCCGTTATCCCTATCCTTTCTCAGACTCAGGTGCCTTTCTATGTCCATTCGAGGACGAACGTTTGGTTTAGAGGTGGAGATTGTGATGACCCAAAAGTTCATTCTATGTTAATTTAGCCAAATCTGTGTTCCGAGGCCCCGAAAGCCTCCGTTAATCTCACCTCGATATGCGTGCGCAAACTGGGCGTGTAGCCGGGAAGCTTTTATGTGAAAACTTGATGGAAAGTTGAAATTTATAATAATTAATTGACTGAAGTGACTTTGGTCAACATTTTTGGTAAACGGACCCGGACCCGTGATTTGATGGTCCCGAAGGGTCCGTAGGAAAATATGGGACTTGGGCGTATGCCCGGAATCGAATTCTGAGGTCACAAGTCCGAGAAATGAATTTTTAAAGAAAATTGTTTTCTGAATTTTTAAGTGAAACCTGTGTTACCGGGCCCGGTTTATAGTTCCGGAGCCCGGAACAGGTTTAATATGTGTTATACGAGCTATCTGTAAAATTTGGTGTGAAACGAACTTGGTTCGACGTGTTTCGGATCCAAAATGAAAATTTTGATAGTTTATGAAGATTGAGAAAATTCTATAGATTTTGAAGTTCCATTCATTATTTTTGATGTTATTTTGGTGGTTTCATTACTCGAATTAGTTCGTGGGAATGACTTGGGACTTGTTGGAACGCTTGGTTTGAAGTTCCGAGGGCTCGGGTGGGTCCCGGGTAGGTCCCGAGTTGCGCGGTGGAGGGGTTGGGTCACTGGTCCGACTTCGGAGGCTTATATCTTTTAATCCGAAAAGCAATTGTGAGATAATTCAAAAACGCAAGTTGTAGCCCTTCGTGTCTAGTTTCCAGAAAGGTAAATAAATCGCAATTTGGACGTATGTAGAGAAATTTATGGTCAAAATACTAAAGTATGTCACTGCAGTCATTGTTTCTCGGTTTCTTCAGCTTTTTTTGTCATGCTACCGCGGCCGCGGTCGTTTTTTCGCAAACCGCGGTGGGGGACCAGAAATGGGTANTTTTCTCGGTTTCTTCAGCTTTTCTTGTCATTTGCTACCGCGGCCGCGGTCGTTTTTTCGCTGACCGCGGTGGGGGACCAGAAATGGGTATAATTATATGGGAATTTCAGTTATTTTCATATTTCAAAGCCCTAAAAACATAAGAGGCGATTTTCCAAACACTCTTTCTTCTCCAAAACATTAGTAAGTTATTTCTAACTCATTTTCTTTACTCCTTAACTTCTTTTTAAAAGATTTCACCCTAGAATCTAGGCCTAAAATCCTAAAATCAAAGTAGAAATTAGGGGTTTTGGGTAGAGTTAGGTTTTTGGGAATTTTGGGTAATTCAACCCCAATTTGGGGTCGGATTTCAAAACAAATTATATATTCTAACTCGTGGGGGTATGGGTGATCGGGTTTTGGTCCGAGCCTCGTGTTTGGACCAAGCGGGCCCGGGGTCGAATTTTGGAAATTTTGGAAGAATGATAGGAATTGTGTATTTAGGCTATGGGATTGTGTTATTGAGTTATTATTGATATACTTAAGTTAATTATGCCTAGATATTGTTGTTCCGGAGTTGAATTCAAAAGGAAAGGCGGTGTTAGAGGGTTGATTGCTATATTTTGGACCCGAGGTAAGTGTCTTGCCTAACTTTGGTGAGGGAATAGGTATTGTGCGCAAGGTGCTAAGTGTTTATCATGTTCAATGCATAGGTGAGGTGACGAGTACCTATGCATTGTGTGTCAAGCATGCCCGTGAGTCTATTTTGATGAATTTCGTGTTATTACTTCCATGTTCATTGTATCATGAAATTGTTTCTACTTGGAAGTTGATTGTTTGTTGAAAATCCTTGTTGATAAACTTGTGATATAATGGTTCGTTTGAGGACCCAATTTGTTAAAGGATATATTTAAAAAGATTAGTTATAGCCGAGACCCTTGCCGGGCAATGTTATGATATTGACTGATATTTTTCCCTTGCTGGGTGGTTATGATTTATACTTCCACTATGTTGAATTCCTTGCCAACTTGTTATTTGTTGTTGATATTACTTGGGTGAGGAAGAGAGTAAAGCACGAAGGGTGATGTCGTTCCATTCATTCATATTATTCATTTATTTATTATTGCAATGTGAGGAAGAGAGTAAAGCACACAGGGTGATGACGTGCCATTCATTCATATTATTCATTTATTTATTATTGCAATGTGAGGAAGAGAGTAAAGCACGAAGGGTGATGTCGTGCCATTCATTCATGTCATTTATTTATTTATTATTGCAATGTGAGGAAGAGATTAAAAGCACGAAGGGTGATATCGTGCCATTCATCTCATTTATTCATTATTGCACTGTGAGGAAGAGAGTAAAGCACGAAGGGTGATTCCGTGCCATTCATTCATTTAATATTGCAATCATTTCATANTGCCCCCCCCCCCCCCTTGCTTGTTCCCGTATTACTTGTTTATCTGTTAAAATATCTGTTACTTCCTTGCTATATTTTTGGTAGAACTGTGCAAGTAGGTTATCCTTGTCGTGTCTAGCCTCGCCACTACTTCGGCCAGGGTTAGGCTCGGCACTTGCTCAGTACATGGGGTCGGTTGTACTGATGCTACACCTGCACTTCTCTATGTTGTGCAAATCCCGCAGCCGGACCCGGTAGACACTGATTGAGGGAGCATCCTTCAGTCCACTCCGGAGATTTCAAGGTAGACTCGCAGACGTTCGTGGGCCTTGGCGTCTCCTCCATCCTTATCTTTCCATTCTGTCTTGTTTTTCTTAGTTCTGAGACAGTTATGTATTATTTCTTCGGACCTTGTATTTAGTAATCTCATAGACAATTCGTGAATTAGTGACTCCAGATTATGGGATATTGTAAACGAATCGTTTTATGGGTATTTGTATGTAATTCAGAATTTATCTGCTTCCGTACTTAAAGAGGAATATAAAATGTTCTAGTTATTTCTATTATTTCAGTGTTAATATGTTAATGTAATGGTGTACGTTGGCTAGTCTAGCGGGTGCAACGTTAGACGCAATCATGGCCCGAAGGTGGTATTTCGAGTCGTGACACCAGGACACCATGGTCTGAGGACGTCATCCTTAACCTTTCGAAAACAAGATTCATAGTCCGACGAGAACTTGCATCATGTTTAAATTTACGCACAATATATGCTTGTGTTGTCTTATTTGTAGGTAATACGGCAAGCAACGACTATCCTAGCAGGAGCAGTCCCGCTCCAATTCTCCTAACCATTCCCGTAAACCGTCCACTCATCCAGCCCTATAGGTAGCGTCCGTTCTTGTAATAACTTCATCGGTATACTTCGCCGAATGACTCCTGAACTACATACGGCCTGATTCGTGTAAACCCAGGGATATGTAGGCAACTCAGAAGCCAGGGTGCGGCCTAAATCTTTTCAAAACGTTTCGCTCGGTCAAAATTGGCCATCATATCTTTACCCGACAACTCTTTCATCCTTCCCGGGTAAAGTGGGGAAGCTGTTGATACCCAATATTTCCTCAAAACATTTTTAGTTTTTCATATATACCTTCAAATCAGGTTTTCAATACAATTGGTATTTTTCTATAATTTTCCCATATTTTTATTAATTTATTTTAATTTATCCAGTATTATAAATTACATTAAAAATGATTTCAAAAATATTTCTGGACTTAATATATTATTTTGGTCCTATTAAGATCAAATTATCTCACAATTAGCCAAATTGACACTCTTTGGCTATAATTGCAATAACTTTGCAATTATAGCCTAATCATATGCTTTATGCTATTTTTACCCAATAATTAGTTATTTATATTTTCTTAAATACTAATAAATCATTTTAATTTAATTTATTAAGCATCAATTTCATTTTTACAATTATCGTCTATTTTATAAATTATTTTAGCTAATTTTAATTGGGTATTTAATAACTAACTATTTTTATTTAAATCCTAGCCTAATTAAACCCGGACCCCTAACCCAATTAAATCAACCCAATAACCAAGCCCAAACCTAAATCCTACCCGGCCCAAGCACCCGTTTAATCTGAACCGTTGATTATTTTCAATCAACGGTCCAGATCCCCCTTACCAAATTAAGACCTAAAGACTAACCCCCCCCCGTCTCTCATTTCCCTCTCTCATTTTCACTCAGCCGTCTCTCTAAACTCTCTCATCTCTCTCTCTAAGACGCTCCACCCGCTGAGCCCATGACCTCCCCTCTCCGGCCGTCTCCTTACCGGAATCTATGGTGGTGTCACCGCCTACCAGCCTTATGGCTCCCCACTTGAATGTGACCACCTTGAGGCTCTCAAGTGAACCGGAGGCGGTTCAACTCATCTCTCCAATCTCATGCCATTTTTCTGGCGATCTATTGCCGTTCGAGTAAGATCTACCACTTTCCGACTAAAACCGGTAATATTTTGGGGTTTTTTTCTTATCCTCTATAGGTTCTCTTTGAAACCCTAACTCGGGACCCTCCGATCTCTTTAGATATGTAATAGATCTGTGTGTATCATGAGGTTTTTACATGTTTTCATCAAAAATTCTTCCTGTTTCTAAATGATTCTTCACTTTTTCTAAACTAGGGTTTCAAAACCTTTTACGAAATAGTTTCTTTCTAATTTCTCAGCATTATCTTAAGATTTTATCATGTTTAAACATCATCTGAGCTTTTCCTTTTGTTCGATCCATTTTTGTTAAAAAACCCTAATTTTTTGGGTTCAATCTGTTACTTGTTCTAAGCATGGATACTTATTTCGTGTATAGTCTAGATGCTCTTGTGATTTCTTGCTCTAATTTCTGTTAGGGCTCTGTTTATGCCTAAACCATGATTTGCCTACTGGTTCTTTCAACTATCTGCTAATTTTTTATGTGAAATCCTAATTTTATGATTAGGGTTTTTGATTTTGTTTGATATGTGTTATTCCAGTATCATTTTCCTTTATTGATTTTTACACCATACTCTTACTGATTTTTCGAATATTTCCCTCAAAAGTGGGATAGTTTCGTTTGAATAATACTGCTTTACTGATTTCGAGTGCTTCCTTACTTGTGTGATACTTTTCCTAATTAGTAATGATTCCCTGTGATTAGAACCTCATTCGAGGACTCTCTTACTGACTTCCATAATTAAATTTGCCCTGCCTTATTTTATGTTAATAAACCTGCTGTCAAATTATTATTTTTTATATACACTTTCCTTACTTGGTCTTATGTATTTAGTCCTATTTGCATGACATATACTTTTACTACTCATTGTAGGGTAAAATCAGTTCTTCAATTGATTTTCTTTCCTTATTTATCACTGATGTATCCGTTTGAACTATGACTCCCTAATTAGGGAGGGAGTTGTCACGCCCCAAAACCGAAGGACGAGATCGGCGCCTAACCGAATGATCCCGGTCAAGCGGATCTGGTTTGCCTTTTCTACCCAATGTGTTGCCATGTGTCTACAATATACATTGTTCCATATGAATTAGCCAATTTAAGTTCAAAGTACGATTTACAATCATAAGTTAATTTCCTCTTTTAACTTTCAACATTTGATAATCCAAAAACATATATATAATACATACAACTTTTCCAATGCGGACCACGATGTTGACCGAACACAGCTACTGCCCAAAATACATGTATACAACCCACACAGTGTCTACGGAGCCTCTAAGAGTACTAGGAGATTTACATAAACCTGCCTGCAATAAGGCCCCGGCTATACCTTTTACAACATAAGCAAAAGAGAGTGATATAGTCCACACACGGCCCCGAGAGGAAATGGGGCTCACCAGAACTGCTGAAGAGATAAAGAGGAGGCACCACTAACGGCGGACGGAGCTACCTGCTATAGAACCACCTACATCCATATAAAAGATGTAGCGCCCCCAACAAAAGGGACGTTAGTACCATTGAATAGTACTAGTATGTATAAACAAACTTCACTCTAAGTAAAATCAGACAGTGCACAGATAGGAGACAGTCAGAGAAACCAAACAATTACTGCACACAGATACAGAAACAAACACAATAGAGAGTTTCACAGATTCTTATTTCAACACAATCATATTCCACCCTTATTCCTTCTCAACAATCCACCCTTATTTCTTCCTGTTGCAGCGCGCAACTCGATCCCACCGGACAATCACATTTCAACCTTATCACATTCTGTTGCATCGCGCAACTCGATCCCACCGTACAATCACATTCCACCATTATTACTTCTCACATATCACCCTTATTCCTCCTGTTACGACGGGCATCCCGATCCCACCGTACAATCACATTTCATAGCAATAATAACAGCCCACGATTCAATCACAAAGATTTTCATCAACAAGAATATAAATTCATTACAACCAACAATCCGTATGAAATCAAAGCTACAATAATACTTGCCAAACAATGAGTCATATACGATATTGCCATAGTCATTAAGTTCAATTAAATCAATCCACAACTCCTTTTCATCACTTTCTACACAGCCTTTAGCACTTAGATACATTCACACATTTGGGTTTGTTATCATTATTTTATACAAACATATTCAAGCATTTAACTAACCTTGCACATGATAGAGTAATCACAATGAAATCACCTTTCACAATCTCATATAGCATGGTGGCATAGCAATCAACTAGGACAATCGAAGAATAGAATCTTACGTCTCTACACATTATAACAACCAGTTCACATATGCATAAGCTAGGAATTCATATCAAATGCTCAGACACCAACAAGGCGAGTCTACAAAGATTAAAGTTAGCCATACATACCTCGAGTCGAAATTCCCTTTAATTTCTATCACAATTCACTGAACCGTCTAGAACCGTCAATCTAGTTCACAATGCGACACATTTACCTGAGAATTAGGAATCTTGAATTCATTTGGACATTTTATCAAACACTATGTGATCCCTTAGATTAACTAAACCCTTTTTAGTGGAAAATTGCTCTACCTTACACCCTCTTTCTATATTAGAACAGATCATGAACATGCATGCAAGGTCTTAGCTTTATCTTCAAGAACCAATTCATGTGTGTTTTATCCTTTTAACCAAAACCTGAGAATTAAAGGGGAATGGGGTGGGGACTTACCTCTTATAGTGAAGAAAATGAAGATTACTCGATAATTTCCGGGCCTGAGTAGAGATGATGGACCAATTTGATGAAGAAGAAGACTTTCTCTCACTAAACCCACTCTCCCTTCTCTCTATCTTTGTTCAGATACCCATTAAAATGAAAGGGGTAGGTGTTTTATTAGACTGGGGGTCGGGTGTAAGATTAGAAATTAAAAAGCCCCGAAGCAGGAAATGCGATCAGGAATGCGATCACATTCCTGCTATGCGGTCCGCATTCTTGTCGCATTGAATGGCCCTCAGCTGAGTCAAAAAGGAAAATAGGCTGCCTAGGTATGCGACCACTATGCGGTCCGCATATCTGTTATGCGATCGCATAGTGCCTCGCATAACCTCCTCCGCAAAAATGGAGGTGCAAGGATGCGACAACTATGCAGTCCGCATTCCCAAAATGCGATCGCATCTTGGGCCGCATAGCTGTCCTCAAATTGGACAGAAGGTTGTTCAGATATGCAACCAGTATGCGGTCCGCATACCTGATCTATGATCGCATAGTGGACCACAGATCTGCGCAATCCTGGAAAATTTTTTCTTTTAAGTCCCGGGGTATTTTTTCTTCAAAAAGGTCCGCTTTTAAGAATTTCTACAGGTATAACAACATGGGAACATACCCGGGCATCGTTTTTAGACATGAAATTTTAAGGGTCTTTACAGGAGTACTTGCATTGATTGGATTCTAATTGTTATTTACTTCTATAATTAGAGTGAACTATTATTTGTTATCATATTCTCTGCATGCTTTCAAAACTATATATACTCTATTCTTTCATTAGCATAGGACACGAACAAGCACTGTTCTAAAAAAACCTCTCTCACACACATACATACTCTTCTTGCTCTTCTTTCATGTTATTTGCTACTTTCAGTCGGCTGCAAGCCAAGACTGAATATTATACTTTATTGCTCTTCACTCTGTGCTATTGCTCCTTTAACTGGTATGTTTTCAGTTTATCTTAAAGCCTCAAAACAACATGCTTCTTTTTGTACCGCAATTCATCTTATTTCTACTATATTTTTATTTGTGGTTCTATTGTTTACCCTGTAACTAGCATGTCTACTTTATTACTTTTCTAGTGTGATCCTCAAATTGTACCATTTCCCTTAAACTCAGTATTATTACCCCCTTAGTACCCCACCCCCCCCCTCCCCCCCGCTCAAATATGATTCTGTTAAGTTCCTGGCATGAATATCTTTGTGACAAAATGACTTATGTGATTGTTAAGTTCTGGGTAAGCCCGTTAGGATTTCTCTGACTGTAACTTGTATGCAAATCTGCCTATGTGTACCTATTCCTATGTGTGTCTTATTTGTCCCCAACTCCGTTCTTTCTTGTTTGTGTTTGTTGAAATGATTCTGTTCTTGCTCTATGTTTGTTTCTGAGTTGTTAATCTGATTGTCCTGTTCCCTTTCCCTTTCAAAATCTTTCTCGTTTAAATAACATCTGTTGTTTTATTTTCAATACTTATTTCAAACAAGTTGTTTTCAGAAACTGTTTTCAACTCAACTTTCTTCAAAACTATGTCAAGCACTCTCACTATACTCTTAGAAATCTAGGTTCTGCCCCTCTAATGTGTGACTGCTTTTGGGTCCCTATGAGATCCCTCTGAACTCTGATGCATTAGAGCTGGCACTTCCACACAGCACATACTCAGTATGGTTATGACAATCTGGGTGTGAGCACTGCCCGGGATCCCTTGAGATACTTAGGGTGTAAACACTAATGGCATTAGGACTATCAGTAGGCTCTCTATAGTGTAACTTCTTCTTTTCTTCCTTCATTTATGTAATTTATGCAAATGGTATATAATAATTATTGTAAACAACTTGGGGATGGATAGTGAAAAGGGAAAGGGGTAACTATGCATGCTATAGCTGTTAAAGGGTAGAAACCATGCTATTAGGCTTTATTCCTTATCTGCGCAATAGGAATCATGTTTAGGACTCATACGTTAAAGATCATGCATTACAGATCATGTTTCCTAGGCTTTATACTTACTGTTTCAGCATGTTCTTTACTGTCATCTCACTTAGAAAATCGTGTGCTAGAATAAATGTGCTAATAACTAGTATCTCCTATAATCATGCTTCCTACCATGCACGCTTAGAAATCATGTTTTAGGATAAACAATACTAACATGTCATTTTCACATCTTCTGAAATCATGTTTAAACGTAGCAATATTTGTGCATTCAGAGATCCTGCTTAGGTTCTGCATATACATCATTCTGTATCTCTGTGCATTAGATATCATGTCCTTAGGATTGCATTATTACTCACTTAAATACACCTAGTTTAACTACTGATGCATGGAAAAGAATAAAAACAACTTCACTCAGTTGTTTTCAATCAACTGGTAATAGCCTTGTGGTATGAACATCTAGAACATCATGCTTGGGTAATCTAATTTCAAACAATTTTTCCCTAAGTAGTTCTAACTGGTATACACTGTTTCACACCTAGGCAAGCCTTAGGTGATTAACTTGCTTAAAACCTGGAAATCTGCCTCTTTGAATGTGCCGCTTAATCCTCAATAGGTTTTAAAATCAGTAGGCAAACTGATTAGGGCCTCTCTGTGTTATAAAAACAAATCTGCATTCTGAACTCACCTAGACACCATGTCTTAGGATTCTGAATTTGAATACTGCCCTTAACTATGTTTGAGTCGTGCTGTCTATTTGCATTACTTGTGGGAGTAAACTTGAGCCTTTTATCTGCTTTTCTGTGTTCCCACTAACTGCAGTCCTATATGTTTTTGTCTGTCGCCTTAGCATTTTCCCTTTAAACCTGAGGGTCTGCCTAGAACCTCCCTTATAGGTAGAAGTCCTAAACTCCTCTAGGACTATAAGGAAGGGACGGGTAACAGCACGCAATAGAGGTCGCTGACCAACACTCGCTTTAATAGCCTTTACGGGGTAGGAAGGGAATATATAGACATGATGACCGGTGCGCTAATACCATGTGTAGCCCCTCTTTGAGGAGTGATATACTGGGTATTGTACTAATGTGATCCATATGACAAACAACTTAGGACTTACCCTACCTTTGTAAACATGTTTTATACATAACTCTTTCAAAAATCTTATTTAGATATTAAATATTTTTCAACTTTAGTAACACATGTGTGCTTAGATTGCGAATCTTTCAAAACCCTTTACCTGTTTTAAACATTAATTGCATGCTTGCTACTTGCTCAAATTCACAAAGTTGTTTTGCCGGGAACCACAATTGTGGATTCTGAGGGGTGCCTAACAGCTTCCCCTTGGAATAATTTCAAGCCCTTACCCTATATCTAGTTATCTAGTCTTGTTTGTAAATAACCCTAAATAGGTGCCCTAACGCACCTTAACTCGTTAGGTGACGACTCTTCAAATCCTGCATACCCCTTTCCCAAAAAGAAACGAGTTGTCCCAAATAATGTCAAAACCCCTTGACCGATCCAAAAGGAGTTGGAAAAAGGGGGCGCGACAGTCACGACCCAAAACCACTAAACGATCATGATGAGGGCTAACTCACTTGCTAGGCAAACCAACATAACAAAAGCGAAGAATAGTTACATAAATAGTAGAAATAGTACAAGTCTAATGCCAATAACATAATTAAGTGCTTCAAAATACAATAATCCTCTTAAACTGGTAAATACAGTGTCAGGAGCTCTAAATTGAAGTACAAGTGTGAAATAAAAATAACTATTATGTCTGAATGAAAATAACAGTACCAAAATTAAAAGAGACGCCACGAATGCACTCGAGATGCAGCTTTACCTCGTCTCTCAGAGATGATGACAAGTGCATAACACAACACGAAATTGATGCTTCATAGAAAAATATACTATAGTATAATTATCCTCTCCACAGAGATTGGATTTAAATAATGTTCAAGTAATTTGTAGTTTAACACTATTCAGGATGATTAACACTTTAATTGAAATGATTATGAACTAACATTAACTACTAAAAAAGCAATTAACTATTGATCACAAAGAGCTAGAGAGTAAAGAAATTGGTACTTTCAAGATGAAGAATAAGGGTTTTGACATGATAGGTGCAAGACTGTTATTCTAGATATGGTATTGTTATATTTCACTCTTGAGGTTCTATTGATTCTTACGAATTCAATAGCTGATTAGCTTATACTTCTGATTCAGACTCATCTATCGATTAAATCTAAATCTTTCAAATAAACTAATGTGAAGTGTGCTAAAAATGGCAAGAATCTATTAGTAGGAATGATCTAAGAGAAACTTCTCGCGAAAATTTCTCAATCTTAATTTAAACAGTAACTCAAAAAACTCTCTCAATTACTTCAAAGAATCACCAAAATAAACTAAGTCATACGCTGCAGTAATATTCAATAAGATGTTCCTCTTTTGATTAAACACTATAAATAATAAAATCACAACTAATATTAAAGCTCATCCAATAAATTCAAGCAATTAAACAATAGTCAAATCCATAAACAACATCCAAGTTATCAAATCATGTTAAACGCTAAGGTAAACTACTCCATAGATATGGAGAAAGTCAACACAAAAAGAGTTAATGAATAAGAAAGTATAAATTCAATGTTACAATCCAAACTCGTGTATTGAATTGGTAGAAGGAAGATGAATTCTTGTGTCTTCAAGCCTCCAATGCTCTCCAAAAGCTCCCAAGGTCAAAATTCCCTTCAAAAATGTCTTTTTGGGGTATTTATACCTTGTAGGAGTTGAACCAGATGAAACCACCCTTTTCGAGCCAAAAAGGTAAAACACTAAGAGAAAATTATACATGTGTGCCACGCCATGCGGTGTCCCATGCGGTGTGATAGTGGAAAAGTTATGTGACCCGATAGGTCATTTTGAGATTTAGCCTATATTTTCGTGTTTTGAGGCCTCGATTAGCTCTATTTAGAATTTCTCGACTTGCGTGCACAATTCGTATCTTATAAGAATATTTTTTATGTGAAAAATTGAAGAAAATATGAATTTAACCTAAAAATGACTTGAGTTGACTACGACCAATATTATGTATAAATGGACCCGGGTCGGTGTTTTGACGGTCTCAGACAGTATCTTTCGTGATTTTTGAACTTGGTCATATGCCCGAAATTAAATTTAGAAGTTCCTTACTTATTTTGACGTGATTTATTAAAAACTAGTAATTTGAAGGTTTAAATAATTTCGAAGTTTGACCGTAGGTTGACTTTATAGCTACTGGGTTAGAATATTGGTTTCGGAACCTGGTATAGGTTCATTTTACCATTTAATACTTGTATACAAAATGTGGTGTCACGACCCAAAACCTATGGGTTGTGATGGCGCCGGACACCACTGTCAGGCAAGCCAACCCCTTAATCAGTTGAAATACCTTCCTGTTTCACAATTTCGAAATCGTTGCCTTTATTGCATTTCATAATCAAATAAATATTTTTTTGTAAATAAAACACGACAAGAAATCTATTTAATTCAATAAAACAAGACTTGACACATCCCCAGAACCCGGTGACACAAGTACATGAGCAGTTTCTAAGAATTTATACAATTATACAACTCTTGTCCGAGAAATAAATGGGACAAAGGCAATAGACATAAAATGTAAGTACACAAAAGGGAGACTCCGACAGCTGTGGAACGCCTCTGGATGAATGCAGCCCGTATAAGTCCCCAAATCGATCACTGTACTATAAAGGTACATGTGCAACAAAATGCATAGAAAGTGTAGCATGAGTACATACACATATATGTACCAAGTAAGTATCTCGTCTAAACTCGAAGAAGTAGTGACGAGAGGTCGACTAGATACTCACTAAGGTCCAGCAACGTAATATAGAATTAGATAAGGCTAATGCAATAGGCATGCGAAACAGTAAGCAGCAAGTATATGAACACATAATGTAACACAAGTAAGAGAACCAAGTTCCAATTCCTCTTATTCAATAATACCTTGCCAATTCTGTCATATGTGAACCAGACTCAAGTGTACATATGCCGACACGGACAAGACAACCGGCCGGAGTCATAAGGAGGGTCAAAAGGACTAAGGTCATAAGCTCCCCACGATCGCGAACCATACCTACGACTCGTGTGCTGACTCGATAGTAATAAGCTCCCCACGATCGCGAATCATACATGCGACTCATGTGCTGACTCGATAATAGTAAGCTTCCCACGATCGTGAATCATACCTGCTACTCATATGCTGACTAGATAATAATAATAAGTTCCCCACGATCGCGCATCATGCATGCGACTCGTGTGATGACTCGATAATAATAATAAGCTTCCCATGATCGCGCATCATGCCTGCGACTCGTGTGCTGACTCGATAGTAATAGTATTTACATGTAGGTACCTACGGGTACCGAATCGACCCTGAACTCAACAGGATTGTGCCAATATCATATCACTGATAGCCAATTAGGATTTACATCATCATATTTTTACCTCTCCCCTGTCGTTCAACAATAAACACAATTTATAATACATACAATGGTTCAAATAAGGCACGAAATGGCATGCTCGTAGGTCCTACGGCTACCCGACATAGCAATATAGTCGCCACGTACGGACTCTCATCACTTGGTACGTACGCGGCCCCCTCAACATGTACACATAGCAAACAAGGAACCTACGGGGACATTTCCCCCTTACAAGTTTGGAAATGAGACTCACCTTGTGACGAAGATTCATCACCGGCTTCCAAGCCTCTACGACGACTAGAAAGGATGCGCAACGCTCCCAAACTATCCAAATAACGATAATTCAATGAAAATATACTATATAGATCATAACCAATTCAAATTACAAAGTTCCTCAGCCCGACTCAATAAAATGACCAAAATGCCCTCGGGCCCACGTGCTCGGACCTCAAAATTTCTTGAAGTAAATCTCTACCCGAAGCTTTACTAATTCAAGTACACATTTTACTCAATTATTCATGCTCAATTCGTGGCAAAAATTACATTTACCCAAATTCTAGGTTTTCTTCAAAATACTAATTTTCCACAAATTTTCCCTAAATTTCATGTTCCAATCCATGTAATAAACTTTGAATTAACTTGGAAATGAGAAGGAATCACTTACCCCCTTGATTCTTGATGAAAATCACCCTTTGAAATCCTCAAAAAATCGCCCATGGCTTTGAAAAATGAGAGAGAAATGCAAAAATCCTGTTTTAATCAACACTGCCCAGCACAGGCCTTCTCTATGATCGCACATGCCACCTAGGACCCTCCTCCGCGATCGCACCAACAGACCTGCGGTCGCACAGGTCATCTCCAGCACCCTCACTCGCTCTCTTCTGCGAACGCAGTAGCAGGCCTGCAATCGCACTGCTCTGCCTAGACCTTCTCCGCGATCCCACACAAGGGACTGTGATCGCATAAGCCAAACTCGCCCCCTTCACCTTTCTTCTTCTTGATCGCACAGCTGAGGCTGCGATCGCATAGAACACCAGCAACACCAGAAACCAGCGACAGCAAATTCACTCCGAAATGCCCCGAAACCACCCCGAAACACACCCGAGGCCCCTGGGACCCTGTCCAAACACACGACTCAGTCCCATAACATCCCACGAACTTGCTCGAGGCTTCAAATCATGTCAAACAACGCGGAAATCACGAATCGCACTAAAATTCAACTTTATGAACTTTGAAAATTTCAACTTTCACATTTGATGCTGAAAGTTATCAAACCACGTCCGATTGACCTCAAATTTTGCAGGCAAGTCATATTCGACATTACGGACCTGTTCCAGCTTCCAGAATCGTATTCCGACCTCTATATCAAAATTTCCATTTCCGGTCGAATTCTTCAAAAACCTTCAGTTTTCTATCTTTAGCCAAATGACCTTAAATTGACTTTCGGATATCTGAATTCACTTCCGACCACGCTCCCAACTCCAGAATCACCATACGAAGCTATTCCCATACTCGGAATCCCAAACGGACCTCAATATCATTGAATGCACTTCAAGTCAAACTTAGAAAATTTCCTTAAAATACTGACTTTCCGCAATATGCGTTGAACTGTTCCCGAGTTATCCAAACCCGTTCCGGACATACGCCAAAGTCTGAAATCATCAAACGAACCTGCTGGAACCCTCGGATCCTGATTCTGAGGTCGTTTACTCAAAATTCTAGTTTTACTAGATTTCTTCAATTTAAGACTTCTAAAATGATAATCTTCCTTTAAATACAACTCCGATCTTCCTGAATTTCAATTCCAACCATATGCACAAGTCAATATACCTGAAATGAAGCTGTGCGTGACTCCCAACTGCGGAACAACGCGCTGGATCTCAAAACGACCGGTCGGGTCGTTACATTCTCCACCACTTAAATAGATGTACGTCCTCGAACGTGCCAGGAACTACCCCAGAATTACCTGGAATCACTGTTTAACACCTCGCGCACCTGCCCGAGCTACCAGAACCCAGTTGGGCACATTAGCTTGATAAAATCTGAAGGTATTCCCTTTTCCATATACTAAACTCAGACCCCAGTTCCTACACTTGAAATTCTCTACCATGCCTGATTCTAATATGTGAACACCGCATCAACTACCACACGAGGCACTAGAACACAACTGCGTATCCTTGCTGAAGCAGCACCATACACCGCATAATCCATCATCTGACCACAATGACGCTCCCTGAACCTTAATAGCCAGAATTCTACGAATTTGATGCTCTCAAAGCACCTTATAAGATACACACATACATCCTGCTATAATGCTGACGATACCACCACAACGGAGGAAATGTGTAGAAATTCCTAACCAACTGCAGAGTTAACTAAACATTGAAATCCTTTCTCCTGACTAAGATCATCATCTCATTACAACCAATGATGGTGATTGTCCTGTAATATACTTGCATAGTCTTATCACACCGATCCCAGATTTATAAATTTCGTCTCACCCAGTATGAACTGCTCAGACAACCAATCACCCCAAACACGGCCATTAGCCTCACACGATGCCACAATGCGCCAATAGGCCACAATTCGAACACGACACATAAGGAAATGACTCCGGAAGGGACTACTAAGCTCACGCAACTAATATGAACTTTCCTCAGAAAATTATGAAGTAAAACACTAGAAATAATTACAGGAGCCTTGCTCAACATCACACTGTTGCGGTGTGCAACCCGATCCAAATAACATACCTGTGGCGGCGTGCCACCCGATCCCATCATAAGATTTACATAAGGAAATATACACGGAGCTAATTTTGGGGAGATTGATAGAGCTATATGCCACAAAACTCAAGCACAACTGAGGTGCGATATATAATCTGAATCTCAAGAGCCATTCTGCTCACTTAACCTCATCGCCACGCGGAATCTCAATACATAAGAATTTATCAAGCCGTTTCACAACTCGCACGGCACAATCGCAATATCACATGAATTTGACGAAGATGGGACAACGCCTGATATACCAATGCCCCTCCTTGAGGAGTGCCATACTGAAATTAACACTTCTGACTCACATGAAGCCTAAAATATTGTTTTAATCCATTCACTCACTTCAAGCTGATTCTGCTCGCATTGAACTAGGCTGATAGCCTTACCTGGGTCCAAACAACCCGCTTCCTTTTTCTTATACACACGAGGACAACCATCATAGCCAAGATAAACACCCCACAATCCACAACCAACTGAGCCGAACGCCTTCCAGGCATAAATTCTCAATTAAGCAATATTACACTCCTTTATACTTGGTCTAGTTCTTCAACCAATCAGGTGACTACATGCCACACTTATGCAATCTTCCCGCGGTCATGCTCCCACGGCCTTCCACACAAGGTAACAACTATGCACATCCATACCACCGACCACCCTAAGGCTGTAAAACAATTCAAGGACCCGTAACTAGGATACAAAGCCTCTTTCACCAAACAGCGAACTCAGATGACACTGAAGACAATATCATTTTATTCTAATCATTTAAATCCTTTGTTCTTGCTCCTCCGTGCATCATGACATCCTCGTTAACACCAAACCGCAAATCTCGATTCTTACGTCCAATTACATACTTCTAACTGTACCTAACATGCCAATATGAAATAGTGCGAGAATTCCATCATAACTCCTTAATCAATATTAGGGTGAACACTCCATCATATAGAGCCTTTACTTACCTCAATTCCTGAGAACCATAACAACACACAAGTGAGCTCTCAAAATCACAATACATGCAAATCCTTAAGTAATGGTCTGAACCACCATAAACCTCCCGGGATCTGCCTACACCTGACAGGCCATAACACTTGAATACTTCCAAATGAAATCTATTACGACGGTCGACGAGCCCCACACACATGTGCACAAACTATTCACGTACTCAATCATACCAAAGGAACCAATCACTGTCGTGCATGCGCCGTTCCATCATGGCTAACCAATCCATCTTCTTTTAATCATCTTTAATTGCCTCAGGATAATAGTAACTTCTTTCAACTCATAGCAGCTCAACCCCCACTCATCCTGAGTGACCTTGATTCACGAGACCATGCTGCCTAAACTCCGCAACCCGTCTCACAACCTCCTGAAAACCTTTCTACAACTCGGAGTTTATTTCTCTCACTCTCCCAACACTATCCAGCGTGCTGAAATAACATAGAACCCTCCAACCATCTTCCTTTCTCTTAGAGACTATACTACAGAAGCTCGCTTCTTAATTATACTGTTGCCTGAAACCCTTAAACACCGCATTCTCTAACTTTCGAATTCATTAGGGCCACTACTGAGAGTCACCCACTCTGACTGGCCCCGAATACAATCAACCCCAAGGCTCTTATAGCACATGAACATGCTTTTCAATGAAGCACGTGACTGAGTCACTACCTTTACAACTTGCCTATGACTTAAGCACAAATTCTTAGTCTTCCAGATCCTATCACTGGTCCAATAGGACCAATTTGCACATTTTTCTCATATGCCATGCTCACTTACCGATATACTCTTTTCCCTTAGCTGTAACATCTTGCCGATACGCCAACAAATCCGCAATCCCATGAGAGCACAATCCTACGACCCAACTGCCGATGGTGGGACTCCCCCACTTAGCCCGAAGCTACTTCTTGCACCGCTCTAGTCCCTGCTTAGATCCTTTTCTCCTTTGATGACATGACATTGTCCCACCAATCCACCCAATTCTTCCAAATTTTCCTGTTAGCCTCCCTTAAATATTTGAATTTTCTAACACCAGTCACAGATTCTACCTCCTACCGACTAGCCACTAGGACTCTGCACAGAACTTACCATCCCTACTACCGCTAACCAACTCACAGAAGACAATCCACCCGAGGAAACTAGCCAACTGACACCTACCATTATGCTATGATTCTCACTTTCTACAATATCAAGACCCCCATCCTAAGCCTGTATCCATTTACCAACCTTACCAATCCGTTCACTCTTCCTGGACATCTACTAAATGGGCTACCACATCTTCTAATTCACCAATATGATGCCGCTCTCCCACTTCGGTTAACCTTATTCCTTAAGCGCTACTTGATTTCCTTTCCTTACGTCTGGCCTTTTTAGAAATTTAGCCCCCGCCTCACATTTCCTCACATGTCTTCCTTCATCGCATGCTGCCCAATCATTGCCTCAATTCAATATCGTCCGTTGTAGCGCTTACACCAGCAGATCCCCATAACTTCAAAACTCTCCGATGATCATCTCCCTCGAGTCGCCTTCATTAGAAATGCTTATTCCATACTGAACCACAACACACCATGACCTCTGACAGCCGCTTCTTCAATGCTTCTTCACAGTACTCTTACCCCATTCCACCGAAGAAACCATGGCACCGACGATCTTAACACATTCCATTTGATCAATGACGACGATATTACAACACAGGTGAATATTCCACCTCCCTTGAATACACCAAGTCTTACTACTTTATCAATCCGAACCGGACCATTCATAGACCAAATGCCTTTTCCTCCGCCGGAACTAAAATACTGAAATCTCGAAATCACGCCCTGAGAAGACCTCCCTTCAAATAATTCATCACCCTAACATATGAGCAAGCATTCTACCATCATATCGACATCACGTGATAACCAATCGTAAGCATCATCATAACCTGAGCATAATCTCAAACTTCTCAGAATCACTGCCACTGGCTGAAACAACATATTACTCTTCCGCAGAGCCACGACAATAGCCCCAATCAACTTCGTAGGGAGAAACATCCCGCACCACATCCATAGTGTCATTAAAATTCCTCAAATCCTCGATTCGTAGCAAGCGCTTCGCGACGCGTAAGATTGAGTAAGAAGAAACATAGGCATAAGCCTTAAAGGAATCAAGTCGCACGATGAGGAATCAAGAAGGGAAGTACTCCTAACAGCCCAGTAGCCTCCCGAAGATAAGTACAGACGTCTCCGTACCGATCCGCAGGACTCTACTAGACTTGCTCATGACTCGTGAAACCTACAGGAACCTAGAGCTCTGATACCACATTGTCACGACCCAAAACCTATGGGTTGTGATGGCGCCGGACACCATTGTCAGGCAAGCCAACCCCTTAATCAGTTGAAATACCTTACTGTTTAACAATTTCGAAATCGTTGCCTTTATTGCATTTCATAATCAAATAAATAATTTTTTGTAAATTAAACACGACAAGAAATCTATTTAATTCAATAAAACAAGACTCGACACATCCCCAGAACCCGGTGACACAAGTACATGAGCAGTTTCTAAGAATTTATACAATTATACAACTCTTGTCCGAGAAATAAATGGGACAAAGGCAATAGACATAAAATGTAAGTACAAAGAAGGGAGACTCCGACAACTGTGGAACGCCTCTGGATGAATGCAGCTCGTATAAGTCCCCAAATCGATCACTGTACTATAAAGGTACCTATGCAACAAAATGCACAGAAAGTGTAGCATGAGTACATATACATATATGTACTCAGTGAGTATCCCGTCTAAACTCGAAGAAGTAGTGACGAGAGGTCGACTAGATACTTACTAAGGTCCAGCAACGTAATATAGAATGAGATAAGGCTAAAGCAATAGGCATGCGAAACAGTAAGCAACAAGTATATGAACACATAATGTAACACAAGTAAGAGCACCAAGTTCCAAATCCTCTTACTCAATAATACCTTGCCAATTCTGTCATATGTGAACCAGACTCAAGTGTACATATGCCGACACGGACAAGACAACCGGCCAGAGTCATAAAATGGGTCATAAGGACTGAGGTCATAAGCTCCCCATGATCGCGAACCATACCTACAACTCGTGTGTTGACTCGATAGTAATAAGCTCCCCACGATCGCGAATCATACATGCGACTCGCGTGCTGACTCGATAATAGTAAGCTCCCCACGATCGCGAATCATACCTGTGACTCATGTGCTGACTCGATAATAATTATAAACTCCCCACGATCGCGCATCATGCCTGCGACTCGTGTGCTGACTCGATAATAATAATAAGCTTCCCACGATCGCGCATCATGCCTGCGACTCCTGTGCTGGCTCGATAGTAATAGTATTTACATGTAGGTACATACGGGTACCGACTCAACCGTGAACTCAACAGGATTGTGCCAATATCATATCACTGATAGCTAATTAGGATTTACATCATCATAATTTTACCTCTCCCATGTCGTTCAACAATAAACACAATTTATAATACATACAATGGTTCAAATAAGGCACGAAATGCATGCTCGTGGGTCCTACGACTACCCGACATAGAAATATAGTCGCCACGTACGGACTCTCGTCACTTGGTACGTACGCGGCCCCCTCAACATGTACACATAGCAAACAAGGAACCTACGAGGACATTTCCCCCTTACAAGTTTGGAAATGAGACTCACCTCGTGACGAAGATTCACCACCGGCTTCCAAGCCTCTACGATGACTAGAAAGGATGCGCAACGCTCCCAAACTATCCAAATAATTATAATTCAATGAAAATATACTCAATAGATCATACCCAATTCAAATTTCCTCAGCCCGGCTCAATGAAATGACCAAAATTCCCTCGGGCCCTCGAGCCCACGTGCCCGGACCTCGAAATTTCTTGAAGAAAATCTCTACCCGAAGCTATACTAATTCAAGTACACATTTTACTCAATTATTCATGCTCAATTCGTGGCAAAAATTACATTTACCCAAATTCTAGGTTTTCTTCAAAATACTAATTTTCCATAAATTTTCCCTAAATTTCATATTCTAGTCCATGTAATAAACCTTGAATTAACTTGGAAATGAGAAGGAATCACTTACCTCTTGATGCTTGATAAAAATCACACTTTGAAATACTCCAAAAATCGCCCATGGCTTTGAAAAATGAGAGAGAAATGCTAAAATCCCGTTTTAATCAACACTGCCCAGCACAGGCCTTCTCTGCGATCACAGGAGAGCCTTTGCAATCGCTCAGGCCACCCAGAACCCTCCTCCGGGACCGCACCAACAGATCTGCGATCGCACAGGTCATCTCCAGCACCCTCACTCGCTCTCTTCTGCGAACACAGTAGCAGGCCTGCGATCGCGCTGCTTTGCCTAGACCTTCTCCGCGATCGCACACAAAGGACCGCGATCGCATAAGCCAAACTCGCCCCTTCACCTTTCTTCTTCGTGATCGCACAACTGAGGATGTGATCGCATAGAACACCAGCAGCACCAGAAACAAACAACAGCAAATTCACTCTGAAATGCCCCGAAACACACCCGAGGCCCCCGGGACCCCGTCCAAACACACAAATCAGTCCTATAACATCCCTCGAACTTGCTCGAGGCTTCAAATCACGTCAAACAATGCCGAAATCACGAATCACACTAAAATTCAACTTTATGAACTTTGAAAATTCCAACTTCCACATTTGATGCTGAAACTTATCAAACCACGTCCGATTGACCTCACATTTTGCAGGAAAGTCATATTCGACATTACGGACCTGCTCCAACTTTCGGAATCGCATTCCGACCCCGATATCAAAATTTCCATTTCTGGTCGAATTCTTCAAAAACCTTCAGTTTTCTATCTTTAGCCAAATAACCTTAAATTGACTTCCGATCGCGCTCCTAACTCCAGAATAACCATACGGAGCTATTCCCCGACTCGGAATCCCAAACGGACCTCAATATCATTGAAATGCACTTCAAGTCAAACTTAGGAAATTTTCTTAAAATACTGACTTTCTACAATATGCGCTGAATTGTTCCCGAGTTATCCAAAACCCGTTCCGGACATATGCCCAAGTCCGAAATCATCATACGAACCTGCTGGAACCCTCGAATTCTATTCCGAGGTCGTTTACTCAAAATTCCAGTTTTACTCGATTTCTTCAATTTAAGACTTCTAAAATAAGAATCTTCCTTTTAAATACAACTTCGATCTTCCTGAATTTCAATTCCGACCATATGCACAAGTCAATATACCTGAAATGAAGTTGTGCGTGACTCCCAACTGCTGAACGACGCGCTGGATCTCAAAACGACCGGTCGGGTCGTTACATTTGGTGCCACACAGAGTTGACTGTATATGATTCGGACGTTCGATTGTGAATTTTAAAGTTCTTAAGTTTCTTGATGCATTTTGATGTCTGATTTGTAGTTCTAGGTGTTATTTTGGTATTTTTATCGCGTGAGCAAGTTTGTATGATGTTATTACCCTTTTGTGCATGTTTGGTTTGGAGAACGAGGTGCTCAGCTGAGTTTCAGATAGGCTACGGATCGATATTTGGACTTATAAATCTACTGGTTTTGTTGTTCCTAGTATTTGTCATTTTGTGCTTCACGTTCGCGAAGGGGGAAATGGGATAGGGGCGGAATTCTTCATTGCGAACACAATGGCTTGGTCACGAACGCGAAGCACTGGGGGATTTACACTTCACGAACGCGACCAGCCTTCACGAATGCGTAGGGTTATGGGGCATGAGAAGGGAGCTCGGTTATTACTCTTCATGAACGCGACATCTGGACCAGAAACGTGAAGGTAGGTAGGAGCAAGCCTTCGCGAGCACGAAGGCCTTTGGCCGCTGCTGCTTTGCGATCACGTCAAGACTTTGGTGAATGTGAAGAAAGCCTGTCGCCCAGTGATTTAAATATCCCAAAGTCGGGATTCAACCCTTTTTTTTCACCATTTTCAACTTTGAGCTCGGCCTAAAGCGATTTTGAAGAGTTTTTTCATCCCAACTTCATAGGTTAGTAGATTTTAACTTGTTTTCTTCCATTTCCATAAACACCCATTGATTTTAACCTTTGATCTATGCTTTTTCATGGTAGAAATTAGGGAATTAGGTGAGATTTAGACTTCAAATTGAGGTTAGATTTCAAAACTAATCACATAATCGAGCTCGGAGGTGAATGGGTAATCGGGTTTTGTTCCGAATCTCGGGTTTTGACCAAGCGATCTCGGGTTTAACTTTTGTTGACTATTTCATCTTTTCACTCGTGGATAGTTTCGAAAGCTTAATTTGAATTGTGAACTACATTTGGTTAGATTTGATTGGTTTGAATCTAATTCTAGAGAAAAAGTCTCGGCTGAGCATTGATTTGGTTGGGGAGTGAGGTAAGTGTCGTGGTTAACCTTGACTTGAGGGATCAGGACTTGTTAGTCTATTTGCTACGTGTTTTATATGTGGGAACAACGTATATATGAGGTGACGAGTACTTATACGTTGTTATTGGGTTAAAGCATGCGAGTGGAATTTGTTTACTTTTATTTTATTGCCTTGTTAATTATGATATTCATGCTTAAGTTAGATTTATACTTCTTTGATGATTCATTTCGGAATTATTGCTTATCTCATAGTCGTTGAATATTTTTGGAAGTTGAAGTTGGTATCATGGAACCATATTTGACGTTAAATTTATTCTCGGCATTATTTATTTACTCGAATTCATATTATCATTATTATATGGTGAGGAAGAGGGTAAAATCATGAAGAGTGATGTCGTGCCATTTCATCTACATTATCATTATTATTCATGGTAAGGAAGAGAGTAAAAGCACGAAGGGTGATGTCGTGCCACTTCATTCATATTATTACTACATGTTGAGGATGAAATTAAAAGCACGAAGGGAGATACCATGCTATTATATTCATAGTATTGCATGGTGAGGACGAGAGTAAAAGCACAAAGGGTGATGTCGTTCCATTCTCATATCATTGGTTTGACTGATTTTACCAGTATTGATGAATTACATGGTTATTTCGTGATCTCGTACTTGGCATAGTTTTTATATTTTTTCCCTTTTCGCATGTCCCCTCCTAGTTTGTAAGTTATTATTCTCTGTTATTATTGATGCTTTATATACACTTGTACAGGTTTATATACGTAGGTGTCTTGTCATAGCCTCGCCACTACCTCGTCGAAGTTAGGCTCGACACTTACAGAGTAAATTAGGTTGGTTGTACTCATCTATATTTCTACACTTCTTGTGCAGATACTGGCATTGGTCCCAGCGGTGCTGAGGTACGTTAGCTTGGATCATTGCATACGGAGACTCGAGGTAGATCTACTGGCATCCACAACCTTGAAATCCCCATCCTTTTCCCACATTTACTGTTCATTTCTTTCGAAATAGTTATATTTATTTCTAACCTTGTTTGTAGACTTCTAGTTGCTCGTGAATCTGGATTTCTGGGAGTAAATTAAATGTTATCACATGATTTATATCAGTACTGTGTTAGACTAGGTTTCTATTTCATTTTGTATATCACCATTGTGTTTATAACTATTAAAATTAGTTATTTAATTATTTCAGGTCGGCTTGACTAGCAACGGGATGTTAGGCGCGATCACAAACCGGGGGTTGAGATTCCGGGTCGTGACAAGTTGGTATCAGAGCACTAGGAAGGAGTAGATAAACGAAGAACTTCGAAGAAGAAAATTCCAAAAAAATTCATAAATTTTAAATTCAAGTTGAGACTACAGAAATAGTCACGTGATTAAATATTCTCAAAATCTATTTGTAAGGTGAAAACAATGTTGCTGCAAGAAAGCAATTGTTACGACCCAATTTTTACTATAGGCCGTGATGGCGATCAACTTCGCTGCTAGGCAAGTCAACGGTGACTATCCATTTAATTGTTCATTTTACTAAGACATATATTTATATTTAATAAAGAAATAGTTAGTAGGAATTGTAGTAATGTAAAGCTTAAACTAAACATAAAAAGGAAATAGTGAATTTAATAATCAAAAATCATTAAATATCTACTATATTATCCCAAAATACGGTGAAATAAGTGCACGAGCAAACTAGTAGAATTATAACGACCCGGTTAGTCGTTACGTAGAATCTACACTAAATTTACTGTTATTGCCTTGTCATAGGTTGGTTATACTGTTATTGATGTGTTAGAGTTGGTAGGCTCAGAATCGGAATGGTTGTAGTGAGGAATTAGTCATTTAATCTTTAAAAATAGCCTTAAAATAGGAAAAGTCAACTGAGAGTTGACTTATTGGTAAACGACCTCGGAATGCGGATTTCATGGCTCAGATAGCTTCGTTAGGTGATTTGGGACTTAGGAGTNTCAACTAAGAGTTGACTTATTGGTAAACGACCTCGGAATGCGGATTTCATGGCTCAGATAGCTTCGTTAGGTGATTTGGGACTTAGGAGTGTGTTTAGAATATTTTGTGATGTCCGGTGTAGAATTAGGCTTGAATTGGGGAAAGTTAGTTTTTGGCGATTTCTGGCCGGCAATGGAAAATAGGCTATCGGGGTCGGAATAGTATTTTGGAAGTTGGAACAGATTCGTAATGTCATTTTGGATATGTTTGCAAAATTTCAGGTCAATCAGAACTGTTTTGGATAGTTTCGGCATCGTTGGTGGATTGTGCGATCGCATAGGCCAGTGAGTGGGGGTCCAAGAATTTGTTTTGTGCTATCGTACTTGAAAAGCTGTGATCGCGGAGTAGAGCGAGTGCAAGTTGTGCGATCGCGTAGGAGGGGGTGCGATCGCACAGGGGTCTTGGCGCGTGGGGGAAAGGGTAGCTGGTACACTGTGCGATCGCGTGCACAGTGCTACGATCACGTGAGGGAGTGGAGAAGACAACTGTGCGAACGCGCCTGGGAGCGTGCGAACGCACAGGGTATTTTATTAAAAATCTGGGCAGTATATAATTAAACCCTTCCGTGACCATTAACCCTTTTACACCATTTTTTGAACGGGAAAGAGCTTTGAGGCGATTTTTGAAGATGGGAAATCATCGTTCTTCATTTAGGTAAGTATTTTTGACCCAAAAACTCGATTGTAGGTGATTAAGGAACATAATATCAGTGTTTCATGAAAATTAGTAGAAAAAGATGGGGTTAGGGCTTGAGATTATGAGACCTTTAGGGATCGATTTGAAGGGTCAGACGAACTCCGATTTTAGCGTTCTTTATATGTACAGACTCGTGAGATGATGAAGAAACTTATGGTATAAAAATTTTCGAGTTTTGAGACGCAGGCCCGGGGGTCGGGTTTTGACTAATTTCGGGTTTTGAGCTAAAATTAGTATTTTTCAATTGGAATTCATTCCTGAAGCATAATTTGATGATAAAGGTCTGATCTTTATAGATTTGGAGCACTAAGAAGTTGATACAAGAGGCGAACGGGTCGCAGAGTAGCTTTTCGGGCTAGTTTAAGGTAAGTAATGTCTTTAAATCCTATCTTGAGGGTATGAAACCCCGGACTTTACATCCTTTCATGGATTTTGGAATGTAACGATTGGAAATTTGGATATATATCCCTTCTTAGGCAATTGTTGAGTTGCGAAACTGATTTTTAAGCCTATGCTTAATAGTATTGATATATTTTGATATGATTTGGGTTGTAAGCCATGTTTGGGGCCTAGTGTCGATCTGTTTTAACCCCTTGGGGTTGTTTTATTGATATTCTCACTATTTTGAAACTATGATTTTACACTCAGTCTTTCTTGTGAAATTGTTGTCACTCTTATTTGATGATATTACTATTTCTTGAAATGAAATACTATTTTGGGTCGAGAACCCCATTTTATTCATGGCCCGAGTGGCATGCTGAGAGTGTCTGATTGAGTGAGGCCGAGGGCCAATGTGAGGATGTTATGATATGAGAGAGGCCGAGTGCTTGAGAGTGATTTATGCCATGATGTTGCTTGTTTATAGAGCTTGGGCTGTAGGATCCCCTTCGGGGTCTGTACACAGCCCCAGCGAGTGCAAGTACCTATTGAGTGCGAGGGATGCCCGCGGGGCTGATACTGAGTGGCTGTGAGGTTCCCTGTTGGGATGATACTGAGTGACTGTGAGGTTGCCTGCTGGGCTGATACTGAGTGACTGTGAGGTTGCCTACTGGGCTGATACTGAGTGATGGTGAGGTGCTGATGGAAATGTTATGAGAGATTATAATGGCCCGAGGGCAGTGTTATGATGATTTTACTGAGTTTTTGACTATGATTCACTTCATTTTTAAAACTAATTTTACTGAGAGTTTTACTGAGATATATTGAAAATATACTTGTTTCAAAGGAGTTTCTAGAAATTGGTTCTCGAACTTATGTATACTGTATTGAGACTTGATGTTTTACTGTTTTGTGGATTGGTGTTTGTGTTGTGTGTTTCTTATTTCTCAGACTGTGATTTATTTTCATTACTACTGAGTTGGCGTACTCATTACTCCTTGTGCCTCTGTGCATAGATCCAGGTACCGGTTCGGAACAATAGCTGTCATCGTTCGTATTCAGCAGCTTACGGGATTTCGAGGTAGCTGTTCAGCGTCCGCAGCTTCTCTATTTCCCTTCCTTTATTAATATTTGTATTTATTTTATAGACATTGATTAAGACATTAGCATAGTTAGTTTTATTTCTTAGATGCTCGTGACCATGTTGACTCCAGTCTTGGGAGGTTTTTGTTTAGACTGTTAGATTATTATTGGGGCGTAAAGACTTAAAGGAATTTTTTTATGCTTTGTTTGTTGCTTGTTATTGATTATTGAGACATTATAGTAGAACAAATGGGTAGTAATGTGATAGTTGGCTAGCCTAGTTCCACGATAGGCGCCATCACGACCTGTTAGGATTTGGGGTCGTGACAAGAATATACAAACCTTCCTATACTACTGTCTAGAGTAAGATAGATAGAAAAATAAATACAACAAAGAGGAGATTTTGGGCGCTACAAAACGAAGCATAGGGAGCAGCTCACCACTAAGTCTCCGGGTAGCAGGGGTATGCGCTTGAATGACCGCCGGATGCACCTGCCACTGGTCCTGCACAATTAGTGCAGAAGTATAGCGTGAGTGCATAAACAACATGTACCCAGTAAGTATCTAGTCTAACTTCGAAGAAATAGTGACGAAGGGTCGACATCGACACTTACTAAGGGTCAATAAATAAATTATAGAAATCATAAGTACACATGAAATACAACAATAATAATGAGATAAGAAACAAAAATGTATACTTCTTAAACATAATATAAATTTAAAGTCTCCAACTATCACATGCCAAGTATTTAACATGTAAGAACCACCAAGTAATTTCCTAGTCTTGGATCAAGAGGAAATATCAAGTATAATCAGACTCCGAGCAATATCACGCACGATTTGTGTTGAGGTTGTATATCCCGATCTAGAATAGTGGGTACACTGCCGAGGGTCGATCGACGCGAACCATATATGCATCTAATATACTGTCGAGGCATGAAAGACAACAATAATAGTGAGATAAGAAACATAAATTTATACTTCTTAAACATAATATTAATTTACAGTCTCCACCTATCACATCCTAAGTATATAACACGTAAGAACCAACACGTTATTTCCTAGTCTCACATCAAGAGGAAATATCAAGTATAATTGCACTCCGAGCAATATCACCCATGATTCATGTCGAGGTCGTACAACCTGATCCAATTAGCGTGTACACTACCGAGTGTCGACCGGCGGGAAGCATAGATGCATGTAATATACTGCCGAGGCGTTCGGCCAGATCCGCAAGAAGAGATAATAATTTATGAACTCCGATTGAAGGCTACTACACAAGAATAATACTCAAAGAAGCTATAATCTCCACTAACAGTCCAGTAATCCGCCAAAACTCAAAGTAATGATGCTCATTCTTTACAAATCCTTTATCTGATTTCAATTACTACTTAAATAATTAAACTAACAAGTTGGGTGTAAATAATTAAAGTAATACATGGTAGAGTCCTAAAACTACCCGGACCTAAGAATGATTTAGCTACGTGCGACCTCTCATCACATCGTGCGAACATAGAACCCACAATTATTAAAAAACAACCATTTATAACACCTATGAGAATAATTCCCCCTTAAAAAGTTAGGCAAGAGACTTACCTCGTTTCCAAGCCCTCTTTCCGGTCCACAATTCACACTAAAAGCCTCAAATCAGAGCCACGCAATATGAAACCATCCAAATGGTGTACAAAATAATCAATATATTCTCAAAAGTTTATAATTTCACTATTAGAGTAATTACCCAACCCAAATTGGAAGGTTCCTAGAATTCACCCCCGGTCCCACGTGCCCGGATTTTGGAAAGTTTTGTATATAAATGTTACCCATAACCTCATGAACATAAATTTATAATTTCTACTAAAATCCATAATCAATTTCATGGTGTTATCCCATTTTTATCAAAACCTAGGTTTTTCAACAAAATCCTATAATTTCCACAATTTACATGTTAAAATCTACCAAAAGTCTGTGTATTAATATCACATTAAGTAGTAATTACTTACCTTACAATAATCGGTAAGAAATCCATCTCCAAGAGCTCCAAAATAGACTAATCCAAAGTCAAATGAGAGAAAATGAACCCAAGTCCCGATTTAAAACAAGACATTGTCCAATTGACCCTTCTGCGTGATCGCAGAAGATGCCTCGCAATCACGAAGGCTAGCCCAACATGAGCTTTGCGAATTCACTCATCCCATTGCGAATGCAAAGAGAAAAGGTGGCTGACCCACCCCAGGCCCATTATTCAGCGTGAACGTGGGCCTGTCTACTTGAACGTGAAGGTTACCAGTCCAAGACCTTCACGAACGCGACCTCTTGATCGCGAAGGGAAAATTCCATATCCCCCAATTCCTTCTTCGCGATAGAGAATCCACATTCGCAAAGATGGAAACCTGAACCAGCAATAACAGATTTTAAGACTTAGCTCCGGGTGGTACGCAATTCACCCGAGCCACTCGGGATCCCGTTCAATTGCACCAACAAGTCCATAAACAAAATACGGACATGCTCAAACCCTCAGAACACGTAAAACAACATCAAAACTAAGAATCGCACCCCAAAACCAAATTGAATCAACTTATGAACTTCAAAATTTTCAACTAGCTCTGAATGCGTCGAATCATACTTAGACAACTCAGAATGACACAAAACTTTCGTACATGTCATAAACCACCATACAGACCTATTCTCAGGCTTGGAGTCCCTAACGGGTAACACTGAAGTCTACGTCAAACCAAATTCAAAGAACTAGAAAACATTCAATGCGCCAATTTCAACGTTAGGCGCAGAAACACTCATGTATCGCTGAAGTCCAAAATTATCATAAAAACTATTGGAACCATCAAATCTCAGTTCCGAGGTCGCTTACTTAAATTGTTGATTCAAGTCAAACTTGGCCATCTTAGGCCATTATTAAGGAACCAAGTGTTCCGATTTTAACGCCAACACTTCCAAACCAAAATGAATCATCCTCGCAAGTCATAAAACAGTAAAATCACATACAGAGAGACTTAATTAGGGGAACATGGATATAGAAAGAAAAATGACTGGTCGGGTCGTTACATTCTCTACCTCTTAAACAAACATTTGTCCTCAAACGGGTCTAGAATCATACCTGGAGCGCTGAATAGGTGTGGATATCTGATCCGTATGTCCTCATCGATATCCTAAGTCGCCTTCTCGACTTGTTGACCCCTCCACTTGACCTTTACCGCACTTCTTAGACCTCAACTAGTGAACCTGTTTGTCAACAATGGCAACTGACTCCTCCTCATAACTCAAGCTCTCATCTAGCTGAACCGTGATGTAATCTAACACATGCAACCTATCGGCATGGTAGTTCCGGAGCATCTGGTGTAGCCCTCCCCCCCCCCCCCCCCTTGAGATGTGGTTGGGTCCGCTAAAAACAAACCAGCAAACGGCCCATGACCACTTGAAATCATGGCGCAGACATGAAATCTATCAGGACCAGCTGTGCTGCACATACCTCATCCTGCCCCTCAATCACAAGATCCTCCACTAGATCCAGTGGTGGCACAAGAGAAACTCTAGGACGCCCTTGTCCTTTAGTAGGAGCTGGAACCCTTCCTCGGCCTCTGCCTTGGTCTCTAGAATCGGGGGGAGCAGTGGTATATTTGTTGTGCATGTTCTCACCATCTGTAAGAGATAGATAAAGATACTTAGCACAATATCAACTGCACGATAGGATATGAAGAAAGAGATGTTTCCTAACACCCTATAGCCTCTCGAAGGTAAGTACGTACGCCTCCGCACCAATCTGCAAGTCTCTATTAGGACTTCTAATGACTTGTGAGACCTATGTGAACCTAGAGCTTTGATACCAAGTTGTCCCGACCCAATTCTCACTATAGTTCGTGATGGCGCCCAACGTCGCCTCTAGGCAAGCCAAGGTTACTATCTATTTAATTGTTCAATTTACTAAATTTTTAAAGTCATTTATTTTTATTTAATAAAATACAACTAGTAGGTGATCGTAGTAATGTAAAGCTTAAACTAAACATAGAAGGGAAGCAGTGAATTTAATAATCAAAACCATGAAATATCTACCAGAATTTCCCAAAATCTGGTATCACAAGTGTATGAGCAAACTAATAGAATATACAAGACCTCATATACTACTGTTTGGAGTAAGATAGATAGAAAAATAAAGACAAAAAGAAGAGACTCCGGGCAGTGTAGAACAGAGCATAGGGAGCATCTCACCACTAAGTCTTCGGGTAGCGGGGGTACGCGCCTAAATGGCCGCGAGATGAACCTGCCTCAAATCCTAGATGATTAGTGAAAGTGTAGCGTGAGTACATAAATAACATGTACCCAATAAGTATCCAGTCTAACCTCGAAGAAGTAGTGATGAGGGGTCAACATCGACACTTACTAAGGGTCAAAATTGAAATATAGAAATCATTAGTAGGCATGAAATACTACAATAATAGTGAGATAAGAAACATAAATTTATACTTCTTAAACATAATATTAATTTAAAGTCTCCACCTATCACATGCTAAGTATATAACTGTATTGGTAAAAATGAGCTTCACACGTGTAACATATATGACTCAGCAATCTATGTGGAGCAATGGTAACATGATAATTGGAAAAGACTTTATGAATAGGTACGATATAAAGAGGAATGGAACAGCGTACCCACAGAGTAATCAGATACGGGAATCTCAACCTAATTGGGAAGATGAAGAGACACGGTCAGAATGAATCAAGGCAAAATACAGAGCAGATTCGGGGATCTTCAACTAATGAGCCAAACGTTACATAATCTTCACGTATCAGTTACGATTAATCATTGTAACGTTACATTAATGCCATTATTAGTCATTAATGCTCAATCACTAAAAAGAGTAGACGTTATTTTAAGAAATTCCCTATAAAAGGGAGTAAAATATAACTTGTAGGGACATGTTCGAACCACTATTGAAATATACTTACTTTTTACGCATCTTTATTGCTTTCTATCTATGAATTTACTTACAATTATTTCCATATTCTCTTGGTTATTAGAAACTCGTGTTCTTCTTAAAATAGTTTTGACAAAGAATATATTTCTTTGGTTAAGCAAATTGGTTCTGTTACCGGGAATCTGATAATCTTTGTTTTTTCTCAAATAACATTCTGTGAATTATGTTGAACGCCAACGACAATAACAAACAGAGGGTTGGAACCCCAGTTCCATCACCTTCAGGATCCCCACGAGGTTCAAGGAAACATTCCCCAGAGAGATCTACGACTCAAAACAATAATCACAATGGAAATGAACAAGTAGGAGAACAAGATATTGTAAAACAAATGGTTGGTGAATATGTGACTCAAGCCTTGCAAGCTTTCGTGAAGGGACTATCGGCTGCATCACCTACACCTCCTCCTAACAGCACCGCAACTGTGGAAAATCCACAATTCGGATTGGCAAACTCAGGAAGTAGAGATACTCCAAATGAGTCCCTCGAAGCAAGACCAGGTATGTCCAATAATCAAGAATTACAATCTTTATTACTAACTTTGCAAAAACAAGTGAAGGAACAAAACAATCGAATCGAGCAAATTCCTGGAGTACCACTTGTCATCAAAGGCATTGACGTTGATAGATATTCACAACAACCTTGGAAGCCAAGTGCAGCACCCTTGCCTATTCCCAAGAAATTCAAAATGCATGATATTCCCAAGTATGACGGGACAATTGATCCATGTGATCATGTAACTGCTTTTACTACAGGATTAAAAGGCAACGATCTGACTAACAAGAAATTGAGTCAGTATTGGTCAAGAAGTTCGGAGAGACACTCACCAAAGGAGCACTAACATGGTATTTTCTTCTACCCAAAAATTCTATTGACTCTTTTCTTATCTTGCAGATTCTTTTATAAAAGCACATTCCGGTGCACAAAAAGTTGAAAAAAGAATGTAGACATATTCAAAATAAAACAAGGGGACGCGGAGTTGCTTCGTGAATTTGTAGACAGGTTTCAACGAGAAAGAATGCTGCTACCAAGGGTGCCTGACAACTGGGCAGCAATGGCATTTGCAAGCAATTTAAATAACAAAAGCTCAGAAGCTACGAGAAGACTCAAGGAAAGCTTAAGAGAATTCCCAGCCACGACATGGAATGATGTCTATAACAGGTACAGTACCAAGCTATGAATAGAAGAAGATACCATTGCTCAATCAAAAGCTGAAGATCGAACCAGTTCTAGACGCTCTAAACCAGAAAGGACAACATGTAAGAATAGGTACAACCCATATATGGGACCTTCGGGGCGAGAAACTCGTTCCAGGATTGAATACACACGGTTAGAATATAGACCGTCAAGTAGAGATACAAGCTCATCCTCCTCAAGATCCAGAAAGGATCGGGATAGAGGTAATGCAAGAGTTGGAGATTACAACTTCAATGTAAGTACTTCTGAATTAATTACAATACTAAGAAATATGGGCGATAAAGTTCAATGGCCCAAAGAAATGAGATCGAATCAAAATATAAGGAATCCAGACTTCTGGTGCGAATTCCATAACGATCATGGACACAGAACATCAGATTGCAGATTATTGCAAGGTGAGGTAGAATAATTATTAAAACAGGGCAATCTAACAGAGTTGTTTAGTGAAAAAGGTAAACATGCATATATGAAGAACAGGCAAGAGCCCCAAAAACCACCGTCTCCGAAGAGAATAGTGAATGTGATACACGAAGGAGAGGAGGTGAACAGAGTAGTCTGCAAAAGAACAATAAAATTCACCATTACACACAGGAAGCGGATTCGTGAAGACATGGAAGCAGACAATATATAATTCGACGAAGCAGATGTCAACGAATTGCTGCTTCCTCACAATGACGCATTGGTAATATCCCTACTTATACATGACACTAACGTAAAAAGAGTGTTGATTGATCCAGGTAGCTCAGTCAACATCATTGTGGAAGAAATGCTAATGGAAGATCGATTAATCCCAAAAGCACGAGACTTATTTGGGGTTGACAACTCTACGGTCATAACAAAAGCGGAAATTGAGCTTAGTACCTAAGCAGAAGGAGTAATCAAAAATACGAAATTCCAAGTCATTGATACCGATATGGCTTACAACATAATCATGGGGAGACCATGGATCCACGAAATGGAATCAATACCATCTACTTTACATCAGGTAATTAAATTCCCTTCCAAATGGGGGATTCAACAAATCCGGGGCGATCACCAGACTTCAAGGAATATAAATTCAGTAGTACACTCTAACAAAAGAGAGGTAGCGGAAGAGTCAAAAGATGAGGAAATCACTCAAACAAGTACGAAAGAAATTGGTAACCAAATAGGAACGTAAGAAGGTAGCCACGAGAAGGTGAACCAAATAACCATAGAGGCAGCGTCAAAACATGCGGACATGGATTCCAGACCCGATGTCATTCAGGAGCTGGAAGAAGACGAGCATATTATAACAACTACTGAGGAGCTCGAAGCTATTCCACTATTCGAGCAAGAACCTGAGAAAAACGTTCACATAGGCACGAGGTTAAGTCCAGTAGACGTGGTACGTTAATTGAATATTTAAAAGCTAATGCGGAATTTTTTGCTTGGTCTCATTCAGACATGACAGGTATACCTCCGAAAGTGATGACTCATAAACTAAATGAAGATCCATCCTTCGTACCTGTCAAGCAAAAGAAAAGAAAGCAAGGGCCATTCAAGAACCAAGTGATCGATGAAGAGAGGGACTTATTGTTACAAAGTCACGCCTTTTGGCCTGAAAAATGCGAGAGCCACATATCAAAGGCTAGTGACCAAGATGTTCCGGAACATCTGGGGAAAACAATGGAAGTATACATTGATGACATGCTGGTGAAATCAACACAAGTAGAAGATCATTTCCAGCTTCTTTCAATCACCTTCGAAATCTTGCGCAGCCTTAGGAAGATTTATCTCCAGGTCTTCAGAGAAGAGTTTTAAATTCTTTTCAGTTCTAAAAAAGCAGAATCGGTTCGAATGGACTAAAGAATGCCAACAGGCTCTCAAGGATCTGAAGGCCTATCTATCAAAATCCTCGTTGCTGTCTAAACCAAAGGAGGGGGAAATGTTGTATGTCTATCTTGTCGTTGCAAAAATTGCCGTAAGTGCAGTACTGGTAAGAGAAGACAAAGGTAACCAATCTCCGATTTATTATGTAAGCAAGTCTTTATTAGATGCTGAAACTAGATATCCTCATCTAAAAAAAATTGCCTTAGCTTAAATCATGACAGCTAGAAAATTAAGACCATATTTTCAATGTCATCCAATCATTGTTGTGACCTCGTATCCATTGAGAAATATTTTGCATAAACAAGAGTTATCAGGGAGATTAGCTAAGTGGGAAATAGAATTAAGCGAACATGACATAACATATCAGCCTAGGACTGCAATAAAGTCTCAAGTTTTAGCTGATTTTGTCGCTGATTTTAATACTAGCATAATCCCTGAAGTGAAAAAAGAGTTACAACTCTTTAACGGGGCTAATCCAGGAATATGGACCCTATTTACTGACGGCTCTTCTAATGTAAAAGGAGTCGGTTTGGGAATTGTTTTAATATCACCTACGGGTGAGAATATACGACAACCCATTAAATGTTGTCCCATAACTAACAATGAAGCAGAGTATGAAGCTGTCATTGCAGGGCTTGAACTAGCACGAGAACTCTCAATTGAGCAGATCGTGATCAAAGGTGACTCTCAACTAGTGTTGAACCAGATGCAAGGGACTTATACAGCTAGACAGGCTCGGATGCAACAATATCTGAAAAAAGGCACGAGACCTAGCAAGGCAATTCCAATCATGGAAAGCTATACAAATACCTAGGGTGGAAAATGCAGACGCGGATGCATTGGCTAACCTCGCAGCAGTTACAGACGTAACGAATAAAGACAATGCAATTGTCATACACCTATTTCATTCAGCAATCGAACAGGACAAAAATGAGGTAACATTTAATAACTTAACCTGGGATTCGAGAAACAAAATTGTAAATGTTTTGCAGAACGGTACCGTGCCTGATGACAAAAAAGTAGCTCAAGCACTTCGCCGGAAAGCTGCACGGTACTGCCTAGTTCGTGACACTCTATACCGTAAAATGTTTGGGGGTCCCCTAGCAAAATGCCTTGGACCCAATCAAACGGACTACGAAGGAAGTACACGAAGGACACTGCGAAAACCATGCAGGAGCAAGATCCTTAGTCAAAACCCTAATCAGAGCAGGGTATTATTGGCCCAAAATGGAGGAAGATGCCAAGAACTTCGTAGCCAAATGCGACAAATGTTAGCGGTATGCCAACAATATTCACCGGCCAGCAGAGTTACTCCACCCAGTGATGTCACCATGGCCATTCGTGAAATGGGGAATTGATATAGTGGGTCCCCTTCCCCCAGCTAAAGGAAAGGTACGGTTCTTACTCGTATTAACAGACTATTTCACAAAATGGGTAGAGGCAGACGCTTTTAAAAAGGTGCGGGAAAGAGAAGTGAAAAGTTTCATATGGCGACGCATAATATGCCGCTTTGGAATACCAAAGGAGATCGTATGTGACAATGGCCCACAATTCATAGGCTCACAAATCACGAAATTCTTTAAAAGCTGGTAAATAAAATGAATCACTTCATCACCATATCACCCCGTGGCTAATGGGAAAGCCAAAACAACAAACAAATTCATCGTCAATAACCTAAAGAAACGGTTGGAAAAAGCCAAGGGAAACTGGCCCGATGAGTTGCCGACAGTATTATGGGCTTACAGAACTACTGCAAAAACAGCCACGAGAGAAACTCCATTCGTGCTTGTTTACGGTTCAGAAGCTTTAATACCGGTAGAAATCGGCGAACCAAGCACAAGGTTCACAACAACGACGGAAGAAACAAACAACGACGAGTTGAGGACAAATCTGGATTTGCTCGAGCAAAGGAGAGAAGCTGCACTAATACGCATGGCAGCCCAAAATCAAATTATATAGCGATATTACAACAGAAAAGCTCACCTCAGATATTTTAAGATTGGGGACTTCGTTCTCAAAAAAATCTTCCAATCAACAAAGGAAGTTGGTGCAGGAAAGCTAAATCCAAATTGGGAAGGACCTTACAAAGTCTGTGGTGTCGCATGAAAAGGCGCTTATGAACTGGAGGCAATGGACGACAGAATCTTACCAACCAGTTGGAATGTTGTTCATTTGAAAAAGTATTACTTCTGAGTAAAAGGAATATCCCCAGTCAGGTATCATTACGTTCGATTTTAATTTTGTACAGTTAAAGTTGTACTAACTTTTTTAGACGATAGGAAAAAAGCTCACCCATCACCAGATGATGATATTAGACCTGCATAGACACGAGGAAGTAACTGAATTCCCGGTCTAGGGTTACAAATTTCTGATGGATGTTTTTAAGGGCTAAGCAGTTATCATCTAAAAACTATATACCTTCGAGTTCCGTATGTTTTTCCTTTTCAGAAAAAGGACCACAAGGAAGGAATAGTTAAGTGCTCGAGATTTCATTCTTCAAAGCTCAAACACTTGGGGGACTACACAGTATGGAAGGCAAAGAAGAAGCAAAGAAAACTATCAAAAAGTCAAAGCTCAAGCCTGAAGATCCATCTTCCTAAACAAGTAATGGACTATGAGCAAAATCAAAGAGCCGAAGACAAACTCACAAAGCCTGATTTAGAAACCTTAAAAAACATATTCGTAAATGTAAACGAATGTTTATGTTAAAGGCAGAATATTAGATACGGATAAAAATGCACATCTTTATACTTAGTCAAAAACTGTTGTAAATGAAAACAATTACAGATGAGACAATACCCTTGTACTTATTCAAAAAACAGTTGTAAATAGAAACAGTTACGGATGAAAAAAGCATTATCCTTGTTTTTATTCAAAACCTGTTGTAAACAAAAACAGTTAAGGGTGAAAATTCATACCCTTATATTTATTCAAAAAACTGTTATAAATGAAAACAGTTATACCCTTGTATTAATTCGAAAAAACTGTTACAAAAGAAAAACAGTTATGAAATACAAGTTCATATCAAATCTGTTAAAAGAACAAAACAGTTACAAATGAGTTATGGATGATACACAAATACATGTAAAATATTATGAAAGTTCGGAATGATACACAAACTTTCTTCAAAACATTGTTAAGAAAAACATGTGAAATTCTTATCTCTCTTTTGTATATTTACACCATTATGAAGTTGAGACTTCTTCTTCATTAAGTGTCGATCAAAAAAGGGCCTTCTTTTATAAATCGTGCCTATTACGAAAAGGTACGAAAAATCTAAGCATTTCTTAATGCAAAGTCAGAAACCCAGAGGTAAACCAAAAACCTCAAAAAGAAAGCATGCAAAGATTTAAGAGTGAAACGAAAACTCAAAGAATGCTAAAGTCATGCTAATATTGATATTAATATATTACAGAAAAATAAACTAAGTGTTAACTTAGTCTGAGCCGGATTTGTTTATGCATTGATTGCCCCTAATTTGTTAGTTGGGGACTTACAAAGGATCCAACTTTACCCCCGATGGGACTGGGGGTAACAACCAATTGTTACAAATAACAATGAAAAAGAAGAACCAAGTTCCTTAAACTTTTCTAGATGGGGGATTGTCTTCACTGGCAAGAGAAGCAGCTTGAGATGGAGAGACACGAGCAGCAGGGACCTCAACCTCAGGTGAAGAAAAATTCTGACTTTGCTGAGACTTCTGAATCGTCTCTCTGTTTTTAGCAATTTCGGCTTCCAAGTCAAAACCCTCTTGGCCCATTTCCGTCAATGTGTCAAGACGGGCATTCAAATAAGCCCATCTAACATCAACTATTGCTTTGTCTTCTAGAGCCTCGTAGTCTTCTCCCATTGTTCAGCTTCAACTCTTAACTCATCTTTCTCAGCCACGGAAGCATCGTGGGAAGCTTGTAAAGATGCAAGAGACCTTTCCAGAAATTGGACCTTCTCTGAAGAAATACGGAGGTCATCTTGGGTTTGGGTGAGCAATTGTACAAGTTCACCGGAGTACACCTCCTTCTGGTCCAGCAAAGCCTTCAGGATCCTAATCTCTTCTGTGGCACGGGAAAGCTGCTCTGCAAATGAAGACTCCAAGATATTTTTGTCCTTACTTGCCTGGTTGGAAGACGCCTTTTCTATGGCCAGTTCTGCTGCAACAACTCTAACCCGCTGCTCCAAGGTACACTTTTCCTCCTTCATTGCCTCCATGTAAAGCTGTAAACTCTCATACTGCTCATTCCAAATTTTAGCCTCGGTTTGGAAGTCATTCGCTGATTTCTCTACTTGGACGATTCTCTTCATTAACTATGTGCCTATAAGGTTGATCTACATAAAAAGATAAATTAGATACGGTAAGAATATATAAGTACATATGAATGGAGAAGCAAGTTTTACCTTTAAGGAAGAATGCACAATCTCGTTCATCCAAGTCAAGGAGCTATGGATTTGTAGCTTAGACTTCTCAGTTGGGCCTATCAATGGCTTTAACCATACATCATCCTCGTCCGACTTTTCAAGAGGCTGCCCGTCGCTGGAACTTCTATTGTAATTTTCTTCATCACCCCCTGCTGGAAGACCCTACTTCAACAGCAGAAGTCATGGAAGTGGGGGCGGGTGAAGGAGCCACGGACGGAGCAGATTGAGGAACAGGAACAACAACAGGAGCAGTAATGGCAATGGGACAAAAACATCAACGGAAGCAATAGAAGGAAGTTCCTTAGGAGCAGGAGGAGAGAAAATAGCAAGGGGAGCTTCATCATAAATGGTACCAAAACCTTGACAGAACAAGAGATCAATGGATTCACAAACAGGAGAGGGAGTTGCATCCTCGGGGGCATAAAGTTTGGATTCAGGCACGGGTGGATAAACAACGGGTGCAGACTCGTCGTCAGAGACCACCCTCCTCCTATGTGACCTGTGGACCAGCGAACCCTCCTCTTCCTCTTTCTCTTCTAAGGTCCTGGACCCACTTGAAGCGGACACAGCCGCAGTAGAAATTCCAAGAGCAGGAAACCCTAACAAACGAAAGGGATCAGATAAAGCTCAAAAAGGGAAGAAGTAAAAAATAAAACTTCACTTATCGTGGGTCTTAACCTTCCAACCAAACCTCATAGAGAGTTACTTCCACGATCGTTCTTCTAAAGGAGCAATCAACAAGAGTTTTTCTACCAATCACGGAAACCGGAGACATTCTCAACGGTTCCCATGGTTGCTACAAAAGAAAAAGAAACAGTCACGGTACTGATAATTTATCAAAAACACAATAAAAGGAAAGTGAGCAAAATTGTACTCACGTGCAAGATTCCACTTCTCAGGGAAGGGGAGATTTTCTTCACCTACTAAACCTGCAGCAGGGACAACATCATACCGGACATACCACCCTCTATCCTTATCATCATCTGAAGTAACTAACACCTTTTTACTCCTAGCCGCAAGAGTGAACACTCCTTGGTGGAACAACATTGGAGAATAGAGGTGAATAAGATGATGAAAGGTAAAGGGTACGAAAGCTAAATTGGCCAAATACCCGAGGCATGTGACTACTCGCCAAACAAGAGGACGACTTGTCCCAAACAAACTTTGAAGAATTGACAAAACTCGATGATAACAGGGTCGATGGGAGGCTTGAAACCTAATATGAAGGGACAGGTATAAACAAAATATTACCTAGTCCTATAAGAGGTTATCCTTTGGTTATCGTTGGGAACAACAATAGGAAAATAAGACTTCCAATGAGAATCCCTGCGTACAAGAGATACTAAGCCCTCTGTTATTTGAGTAGGATAAAGGTCAGCACTATTATGTGATGACATAGAAGAAAGCTGCTCACTCATAGCCTGACTATCCTTGGAAAAAGAAAACTCCGCGGGAACAATCTCATCGACCCTCGGCTCACGAAGCGGTTCACCATGTTCTCTACTCTTTGACGAACATATAGAAGCCCTAGCCCTTGAAGAAGACAAAAGGATACCAGACCTAGAAGATGGTGGGGGAGAAGAATAAGAAGAAGAACCCCTGGAAGGAGTAGAAACTAAGCTCCTAAGCCTACCACCTCTCATACTCCGTGTTGGAGCAGAAGAGGGAGTCAACTCATCTACAACAATGACTTTTCTAGATTGTTGGTTTGAAGAAGACATATTTACGAAGATGAAGAATTTACAAATAAATAAAGAAGGTTGGAAGTTTTTCGTGAAAGTAAAGAAAGGAAAAAGGGTATTTATACTCGAAGACGACCGTAAAAAAATGGAAAAAAACAGTGATGTAAAGTCATAATTGAAGTTGTCACATCATGACTGATGCAGCCGTAAAAAGCTCTAAATGGCGCTGAGTAATTGCAGAACCAATCCGGGAATGCCACGTGGAACGGGAATTAAATGGAAGTGACAAACGATGCATACATTCAGAGGTGGATGCAATGGTACAAGTAAAGCGGCGGAAAAATATTTCCGCCATAAATGAGTATCCAGTATCCACTTACCAAATATTAATCGATAAATAAATGGTAAGTGGGAGGACTATCTGTATTTGTAAAAATGAGCTTCACACGTATAAAAAATATGATGACTCAGAAATCTATGTGGAGCAATGGTAACATGACAACTGGACGAGACTTTATGAAGAGGTACAAGATAAAGAGGAACGGAACAGCGTACCCACGGAGTAATCAGATATCAGAATCTCAACCTAATTGGGAAGATGAAGAGACACGATCAGAATGAATCAAGGCAAAATACAGGTCAGATTCGGGGATCTTCAATTAATGAGCCAAATGTTACATAATCTTCACGCAATAGTTACGATTAATCATTGTAACGTTACATTAATGCCATTATTAGTCATTAATGCTCAATCACTGAAAAGAGTAGACATTATATTAAGAAATTCCCTATAAAAGGGAGTAAAATATAACTTGTAGGGACATGTTCGAACCACTATTGGAATATACTTACGTTTTACGCATCTTTATTGCTTTCTATCTACGAATTTATTTACAATTATTTCCATATTCTCTTGGTTATCGGAAACCCGTGTTCTTCTTAAAATAGCTTTGATGGAAAATCTAATTCATTGGTTAAAAAATAACACGTAAGAACCACCATGTAATTTCCTAGTCTCACATCAACAGGAAATATCAAGTATAATCGCACTCCGAGCAATATCATGCACAATTCATGTCGAGGTCATACAACCCGATCCAAAATAGTATGTACACAACTGAGGGTCGACCGGCGGGAACCATAGATGCATGTAATATACTGCTGAGGCGTTCGGCCAGATCCACAAGAAGAGAGAATACTCTACGAACTCCGATTGAAGGCTACTACACAAGAATAATACTCAAAGAAGGTATAATCTCCACTAACAATCCAGTAATCAGCAAAACCCAAAGTACTGAAGCTCACTCTTTACAAATCATTTATCCGGTTTACATTATTATTTAAATAATTAAGCTAACAAGTTGGGTGTAAATAATTCAAGTAATACATGGTAGATTCCTAAAACTACCCAGACCTAAGAATGATTTTAGCTACGTGCGGACTCTCGTCACATCGTGCGCACGTAGCACCCACAATTATTAGCAAACAACCATTTATAACACCTATGAGAATATTTCCTCTTACAAGGTTAGGAAAGAGACTTACCTCATTTTCAAGCCCTCTTTCTAGTCCACAATTCACACTAAAATCCTCAAACCAGAGCCACGCAATCTAAAACCAGCCAAATGGTGTACAAAATAATCAATATATGCTCAAAACTTTATAATTTCACTATTAGAGTGATTACCAACCCAAATTGGAAGGTTCTTAAAATTCAACCCCGAGCCCACGTGCCTATATTTTGAAATTTTTTGAAAATAAATATTACCCATAACCTCACGAACACACATATATATTTTGTACTAAATTGCATAATCATTTTCGTGGTCTGATTCCATTTTTATCAAAACTTAGGTTTTTCAACTAAATCCTATAATTTTCACAATTTACATGTTAAAATATAACCAAAATACGTATATTAAACTCACATTAAGTAGTAATTACTTACCTTACAATGATAGGTGGAAAATCCCTCTCCAAGATCTCCAAAATTGGCTAACCCAAAATCAAATGAGAGAAAATGAACCCAAGTCCCGATTTAAAACAAGACACTTCCCAATTGATCCTTCTTCGCGATCACAAAAAAGACCTCGTGATCGCGAAGGCAAAGCTGGCCCAAGCCATAAAAACTTTCAATGCGAACGCGAGGGCAATCTCACGATCGCGGAAAAGACCTCTTGATCGCGAAGGCAAAGCTGGCCCAGGCTTTAAAAACCTTCAACGCGAACGCGAGGGCAGTCTCGCGATCGCAAGGCTTGACCAGCCCAAGCTTCACGAATGCATTATACCCTTCGCGAACGCGAACAACATAGGTGGTTGACCTACCCCGTTCCCTTTATTCTACGCGAACATGGGCTTGCCTGTGTGAACGCGAAGTCTATCGATCCCAGACCTTCACGAACATGACCTCTTGACCGCGAACGCAAAGGGTAAAATGCCCAGTCCCCCAATTCCTTCTTCGCGATCGCAATTCCACCTCCGCGTTCTCGAAGAAGGTAATAAGAACTAGCAATAGCAAATTTTTAGACTTAGCTACAGGTGGTCCGAAATTCATCCGAGCCACCCGGTACCCCATATAATTGTACCAACAAGACCATAAAAATAATACCGACCTGCTTGAACCTCTGAATACGTAAAACAACATCAAAATTAAGAATCACACCCCAAAACCAAATTGAATCAACTTCTGAACTTCAAACTTTTCAACTAGCTCCAACGCGTCGAATCATACTTAGATGTCACAACCCAAATTCCCAACCTTAGGGATCGTGATGGCGCCTAACACCACACTCTCTAGGCAAGCCAATGTTAAAAATTATACAATCATTTTCTTTAAAACTTTATTTCCACACGTATGAACAAATCCAATTAACACAAAATCTAATATATCTCCATAAATGCAATCAGGATTAATATTCCAAGTAACAGACGAGCCATCAAAGGAAGCTAATTTCATAACTACCCAGGGTATGGTGTCACAATTCACGAACTACTAAGAATGCTACAAATAATGGTCTGAAAGAATAGTATGTCTGTTTTGTAAGAAATAAAACAGTGTCCGAAAATAAGTGAAGACTCCAGGAATCTGCGGACGCTAGCAGATCTACCTCGTGTCTCTGAGCAATGACTTCAGCTACTAAATCTCCTAATCCTGACCAGTACCCGGAACTGCACAAAAGAGTGAAGAGTGTATTATCAGTAAAACCGACCCCATCTACTGAGTAAGTGCCGAGCATAACCTCGACGAAGTAGTGACAATGCTATGGCGGGGCATTAACAACATATAACCTGTAACAATACTATATACAATAACACAATAAAACAATTCTACACAAACAAGAAAAATATAACTGAGACAATAAATATAAAACAAGAAGGAAATCTAAACACATAAATTTCAATACCGCAACAATAATGAAATAACTCAGCCGCCTTTTTTCAGGCCTCAGCTATAACCAATTCTCAATAATTTCCAAGTTATCAAACTTTAACTTTGAATAAAAGTAGTGCCAAAATATGAAAAATAGTGATATAAAATAGAAAGTTTCAAATCTTTGTCTTTCTAAAAACAAAATAGTAAACTAAACATTTAAGCTTTTCAAATATGTAACTCTCAAATCCTTGAGTTTCAAAAACCAGTAACTATTTTTGAAATCCAGTAAAACGTAAGTGTCCTCCCTTATCGCTCCTTGTTGCGGCGTGCAACCCGCTCCCACCTGTCCTCCCTTATTACTCCTCCCTACATATATCACCCTTTGTCACGACCCAAATTCCCACCTTCAAGACGTGACTGCGTCTAACATCGAACCCGCTAGACAAGCCAACGTGTGCAGTTAAACTAACATGATAACACTGAATTAACAGAATTAACAAAAAATAATTTACAATTTAACAGCGGAAATAGATAAAAATAGGAATAAATGATTTAAGCAAGTACAATACGTTGTAACAATCCCCGAATTTGGAGTCACTAACTCACGAACTGTCTCAGAGGTTACTAAATACAAAGTCTGAAGAAATAATACATAAACTGTCTTAGAACTAAGAAAATAAGACAGAATAGAAAGATAAGAATAGAGGAGACGCCAAGGCCCATGAACGTCTACGGGTCTACCTTGCAATCTCCGAGGTGGACTGAAGGATACTCCCTCTAACTATGTCCACTGGGTCCGGCTGCGGGATCTGCACAACATAAAGAAGTGCAGGTGTAGCATCAGTACAACCGACCCCATGTACTGAGTAAGTGCCGAGCCTAACCTCGGCCGAAGTAGTGGCAAGTCTAGACACGACAACGATAATCTACCTGCACAGTTCTACCAAATATATAGCAAAGAAGTGACAATTATTTATCAGATAAGCAAGGAATACGGGGACAAGTAAGGGGCAACATGTAATTAGCAAAATGAGATGTTGAATACAATAAATAAGCAGGTAAATGAATGGCACGGCATCACCCTTCGTGCTTTACTCTCGTCCTCACTATGCGACAGATAAATATATATGAAATGCCTTCAATAATAAATGAAATGAATGGCACGACATCACTCTTCGTGCTTTACTCTCTTCCTCACATTGCAATAAATAAATAATGAGTGATATGAATGAATGGCACGGCATCACCCTTCATGCTTTACTCTCCTTCTCACATTGCGATAAATAAATAATGAGTGGTATGAATGAATGGCACGGCATAACCCTTCGTGCTTTACTCTCTTCCTCACATTGCGATAAATAAATAATGAATGATGTTAATGAATGGCACGGCATCACCCTTCGTGCTTTACTCTCTTCCTCACATTGCAATAATTAAATAATGAATGATGTTAATGAATGGCACGGCATCACCCTTCGTGCTTTACTCTCTTCCTTACATTGAAATAATTAAATAATGAATGATGTTAATGAATGGCACGACATCACCCTTCGTGCTTTAGTCTCTTTCTCACATTGCAATAATTAAATAATGAATGATGTTAATGAATGGAACGGCATCACCCATCGTGCTTTACTCTCTTCCTCACCCCAGTAATATCAACAACAATCACAAACTTGGCAAGGAAATCAATTACCGGAATTCAATTCACAACCACCCGACACGGGGAAAAACAATCAAAGTCAAACACATTTGCCCGGCAAGGGTCTCAGCTATAACCAATTCCTTACGAGGACATAACTTCCCCAAAGAACTACTTCATAACACGATAATCATTGAGGCAATAACAAGGAATTAAGCAAAAATGGACTCACGGGCATACTTTGACACACAATGCATAGGTACTCGTCACCTTACCTATGCATTGAACATGATAAACATATAACACATAGAGCACAATACCTATTCCCTCACCAAAGTTAGGCAAGACACTTACCTCGGGTCCAAAATATAGCAATCAACCCTCTAACAC
>ML298535.1:0-29191 GCA_005239495.1 Nicotiana undulata | reverse complement strand
GTTAGGCAGACACTTACCTCGGGTCCAAAGTATAGCAATCAACCCTCTAAGACCGTCTTTCCTTTATAATACGACTCCGAAACAACGATATCTAGGCATAATTAATTCAATAATATCAATAAAGACTCAATAACGCAATCCCATAGCCTAGGTATGCAATTCCTAGCATTCTTCCCAAAATACCAAAATTCGACCCCGGGCTCGCTTGGTCCAAACACGAAGCTCAGACCAAAACTCAATTACCCATACCCCCACGAGTTAGAATATATAATTTATTTTGAAGTCCAACCCCAAATTGGGGTTGAATTGCCCAAAATTCCCAAAAACCCTAACTCTACCCAAAACCCCTAATTTCTACTTTGATTTTAGGATTTTAGGCCTAGATTCTAGTGTGAAATCTTGTAAAAAGAAGTTAAGGAGTAAAGAAAATGAGTTAGAAATCACTTACATATGTTTTGGAGAAGAAGGAGTGTTTGAAAAATCGTCTCTTATGTTTTTAGGGCTTTGAAATATTAAAATAACTGAAATTCCCGTATAATTATATCCATTTCTGGTCCCCCACCGCGGTCAGCGAAAAATTGACCGCGGCTGTGAAGGCAAAAATCAAGAAAAGCTGAAGAAAACCCAAGAAAATGACTGTTGTGACATGCTTTAATATGTTGGCCATAACTTTCTCTACCGACGTCCAAATTACAATTTCTTTACTTTTCTAGAAACTAGACACGAAGGTCTACAACTTCCGTTTTTGAATCATATCTAAATTCTTTGTAGATCAAAGGATATAAGCCTCCGAAGTCGGACCAGTGCCCAGCCCTCCACCGCGGACCGCGAAAAAATGACCGCGGCCGCGAAGATCTTACCGCGGTCCATGAAATAAGGACCGCGGACGCGGTGGGAAGTTCAGAGAACTGTACTCTACTGTATTTTAAGCCTACAAATATCCCGGGACCTACCCGAAACTCACCCGAGCCCTCGGAACCTCAAACCCAATGTACACACGACTTCAAAATCATCCTACGGACTTATTCGAGTAATGAAACCACCAAAATAACATCAAAAACAATGAATTAAACTCCAAAATCTATAGAATTTTCTCAAACTTCATAAACTATCAAATTTTCCATTTTTGATCCGAAACACGTCAAATCAAGTCCGTTTCACACCAAATTTTACAGACAACACATATTAACTATACCGAACCTGTTCCGGACGCCAGAACCTTAATACGGGCCCGTTATCATAGGTTTCACATCAAAGTTCATTTTCAAAAGTCTTTATTATTTTCGGAAAACATTTTTCTTTAAAAATTTATTTCTCGGTCTTCGGACCTCGGATTTCGATTTCGGGCATACGCCCAACTCCCATATTTTCTTATGGACCCTCCGATACCCTCAAATCACGGGTCCGGGTCCGTTTACCAAAAATGTTGACCAAAGTCAACTTTATTCAATTTAATTATATAATTTTCTTCATTTTATCAATTTTTTTCATATAAAGACTTCCCAGCTACGCGCCCGGGCTGCGCACGCATATCGAGGTGAGATCAGATTTAGCTAAATTAACATAGGATGACCTTTTGGGTCATCACAATCTCCTCCTCTAAAACAAACGTTCGTCCTCGAACGGACATAGAAAGGTACCTGAGTCTGAAAAAAGATGGGGATACCGACTCCTCATATCGGACTCGGACTCCCAAGTAGCTGCCTCGGCAGGCTGACCTCTCCACTGAACACGAACCGACGGATAACTCTTCGATCTCAACTGACGAGCCTGCCTAGCTAATATGGCTACCGACTCCTCCTCATAAGTCAAATCCAGGTCCAACTGGACACCGCTGAAGTGAAGAACATGAAATGGATTTGCAATGTATCTCCGGAGCATAGATACATGAAACACTGGATGCACGGCTGATAAATGCGGTGTCAAGGAAAATCTGTAGGCCACCTGTGATGACCCAAATGGTCACCTAAGTAATTTCACCTATATCTGTATTCTGAGGCTCTGAAAGCCTCTGTCAATCTCACCTCGAGATGCGTGCGCAACCGAGCAGGTAGTCGGGAAGCTTCCATGTGAATTTGATAAAAATGGGGTTTTTGAATTTAATAATTGAATAAAGTTGACTTTGGCAAGCTTTTTTGGTAAACGGATCTGGACCCGTGATGTGACGATCCCGGAGGGTCCGTAGGAAAATATGGGACTCGGGCGTATGCCCGGAATCGAACTCCGAGGTCCCAAGCCCGAGAAATGAATTTCTAAAGAAAATTGTTTTCTGAAAATAATAAAGGAATTTGAAAATGAATAATTATGTGAAAACTGTAATACCGGGCCCGTATTACGGTTCCGAAGCCCGGGACAGGTTTATTACGTGTTGTTTGTCCTATCTGTGAAATTTGGTGTAAAACGGGCTTGATTTGATTGGTTTCGGATCCAAATGAGGAAAATTGGAGTTAATGAAGTTTTGAGGTTTTTTTTTAGAATTTGAAATTTGTCTTGAAAGGTGATTTTATGTTCCCGAGATCTGGATGAAATTCTGAGACCGGGAGTAGTTCCGTTGTGTCATTTATAACTTGTCTGCAAAATTTGAAGTCATTCCGAGTAATTTAGGTCGGTTCGGCGCATTGAAGTGAATTCTACAATTTCAAAGTTCTTAAGTTTGATTAATTTGGTTTTGGGGTTTGATTTTGAGTTCCGTTGTTGTTTTTCATGTTCCGAAAGTTCTAGCGAGTCCGTATCATGAATACAGACTTGCCGGTGCTTTTTGACGGGGTCCCGAGGGGCTCGGGGGTGATTTAGACCCCCGGGAGCTAAGTTGGGAAAAAAACCCAGAAAATCTGCTATCTGGTTTCCTTCTTTGTGATCGCAGAAGGTGGGTTACGATCACGGAGAAGGATTTTGCTGGGCTAGTGATTGTTCACCGCGATCGCAGCCTCCTCTCCGCGATCGCAGAGGTCTGGGTTCCACACCTTCGCGATCGCAGCCCGTTTCTTGCGATCGCATTGAGACGCGTCTGGGCCGGGTGAGTTTGTTTTTCGCGATCGCAGGACCCCTGCCGCGATCGCAGAGGTCTGGGTTCCACACCTTCGCGATCGCAGCCCGTTTCTTGCGATCGCATTGAGACGCGTCTGGGCCGGGTGAGTTTGTTTTTCGCGATCGCAGGACCCCTGCCGCGATCGCAGAGGTCTTGCCAGTTGCTCTTCACGATCGCAGGACCTCTGCCGTGATCGCAGAGGTCCGGCCAGTTGGCCTTCGCGATCGCAGGCCCCTTGTCGCGATCGCGGTGAAGGAATCACTGGGCAGTGTTATAAAATACGGGACTTAGCCTTATTCCTCCATTTTCATCTTTCTCTTAAAGATTTTAGAGAGCTTTTCAAAATACCTTCCACCACTGTTATNTAGGCCATGAATTCTTGTATAAATTACATAACTTCGATCCTTAGACTCCGGATAATTAATTCCTTCATCAATTTTCGAAAATCCAAACGTGTGGGCCCGGGGTCGAATTTTGGTATTCTCGGAGGAATAGTAGGAAATGTATAATTTGGCTTGGGAATTGGTTTATTGAGTACTTATTGATGTTAATAAATCCATTATGTCTAGATATTCCCGATTCGGAGTTGGATTTGAGGGGGAAGGCTGTGATTGAGACTTGACTTGCATTTTCTTTGGAGCCGAGGTAAGTGTTTGGCTTAACCTCAGCTTGAGGGATTAGGTATAGAGTCTTACTTGCTATGTGTAACTCATGTCCAACGTATAGGCGTGGTGACGAGTGCCTATGTGTGGCGGTCAAGCATGCCCGTGAGTCATTTGTGATGAAATTTAATATGTTCTAAATATTCTCCGCCCTGTGATTAATTGGCGAATTAAAAAGTGATACCTTGATGGTGTTTCATGACGTGAAGNGCGAGGTTGGTTATAGCTGAGACCCTTGTCGGGCATTTGTTGATGTTGTAATTGATGATTTCTCCTTGCCGGGGCAATAAAATAGTACTGATGTATTTCCATGCGCTTGAGACTTCCTAGTGTTGACTTTCACATTATGTTGTTGCTTTGTGTTATTATTTATGCACAAGGGGACATTCTGTGCCGAGTGATTGTGAGGGTATGCACGAGGGGACATTCCGTGCCGAGTGTTATTATATATGCACGAGGAGACATTCTGTGCCGAGTGGTTATGAGGTTATGCACGAGGGGACATTCCGTGCCGAGTGTTATTATATATGCACGAGGGGACATTCCGTGCCGAGTGATTGTGAGGTTATGCACGAGGGGACATGCCGTGCCTTTTGCTGTTCCTTATCTGTTGAGAAGTTACATTCCTGCCTTTATTTCTTTTACATATCAGTTACTGCCTTGTTCTACCGTGCTAGCAATTGTTGTCCCTTTTACCCCAGCATGTCCTCCCCGTATCTGTCTTAGTTGCTTATTTCTGTTGCCATTCTTTTTCCTGTTATTATATAGAACTGTACAGGTACATATGTTGTTGTTGGTCCTAGCCTCGTCACTACTTCGCTGAGGTTAGGCTCGACACTTACTCAGTACATGGGGTCGGTTGTACTGATGCTACACCTGCACTTCTTTATGTTGTACAGACTTCGCAGCCGGGCCTGGTGATCACTGACGGTTAGAGCATCTCATCAGTTCACANCACCTTCTACTCTTCACTTTCAGCTCTGTCTTACTTTATATTTCAAAGACAGTCCTATGTACTTATTTTCAGACCTTTGTTTTTAGTAATCTCTTAGACAGTTCGTGAGTATGTGACACCAGTTCTGGGATTTGTATATGGGTTTTATGTCGAAAGTGCTATGTTATAGTTTGGTTATTTTTTAAATTTCCCATTGTGGGCTATCGATACCTTAGTTAACTTGCTCGTTTTAGTTGTTAATGTGTTTTTCTTAGTTCAGTCGTTGGCTTGTCTAGCGGGTTCACCGTTAGATGCAGTCATGGCCCGAAGGTGGGATTTCGGATCGTGAAACCACCTCTCCTACCTTGTCCAATATCTCAAATGGACCAATGTACCTAGGGCACAACTTTCCCTTCTTTCCGAACCTCATCACGCCCTACAGGCGACACTCGAAGAATCACCTGGTCTCCTATCATAAAAGCCAAATCTCGAACTTTGCAATCCGCATAACTCTTTTGCCTGGACTGAGCTGTACGAAGTCTATCCTGAATGATCTTCACCTTGTCCAGGGCCTCCTGTACTAACTCAGAACCCAACAATTTAGCCTCTCTGGGCTCAAACCATCTGACTGGGGACCGACATCGCCTACCATACAACGCCTCATAAGGGGCCATCTGGATGCTCGACTAATAACTGTTGTTGTAGGCAAACTCCGCTAAGGGAAAGAACTGATCCCATGATCCACCAAAGTCGATGACACACGCTCGCCACATATCCTCCAAAAATCTGAATAGTACGCTCAGACTGTCCGTCCGTTTGAGGATGAAATGTTGTGCTCAACTCAATCTGTGTGCCCAACTCTCGCTGAAATACTCTCCAGAAATGGGAGGTAAACTGGGTACCTCGGTCTGATATAATGGATATGGGCACATCATGCAATCTAACAACCTCTCTCATGTAGATCTTTGCCAACTTCTCTGCTGAATAAGAAATTGCCATAGGAATGAAATGTGCTGACTTGGTCAGCCTATCCACAACAACCCATACTGCATCAAACATCCTCTGAGTCCGTGGAAGCCCAACTACAAAAATCCATCGTGATACGCTCCCACTTCCACTCGGAAAGCTGAATCTGCTGCATCAAACCACCGGGTCTCTGGTGCTCATACTTAACCTGCTAACAATTCAAGCACCGAGCTACATAAGCTACAATATCCTTCTTCATTCTACGCCACCAATAATGTTGCCGCAAGTCCTGATACATCTTTGCGGCGCCCGGATGAATGGAATACCGAGAACTATGGGCCTTCTGAAGTATCAACTAACGAATGTCATCCATATCAGGGACACAAATACGACCATGCATCCTCAAAGCTCCCTCACCATCAACCATAACCTGTTTGGCATCTCCGTTCCTGACCCTATATCTGAGAACACATAAATGACGGCCCTCATATTGCCTGGCACGAATATGATCATACAAGGAAGAATGGCTACGGTATGGGCCAACACACTACCAGTCTCTGAAACTTCCAATCTCACAAATCGATTGGCTAAAGCCTAAACATCCAAAGCAAGCGGTCGCGCTCTGACTGATAAATAAGCAAGACTACCCATATTGGCTGACCTCCGGCCCAAAGCATCGGCCACCACATTGGCCTTCCCCAGATGATAGAGGATAGTAATATCATAATTCTTTAGCAACTCCAACCACCTCATCTGCCTCATGTTCAACTCCTTTTGCTTAAACAGATACTGCAAACTCTTGTGATCAGTGAATACCTCACACGACACACCATACAAATAGTGCCTCCAGATCTTCAACGCATGAACAATAGATGCTAATTCCAAGTCATGGACTGGATAATTCTTCTCGTCGATCTTCAACTGACGAGAAGAATATGCTATAACCTTGCCATCCTGCATCAATACTGAACCAAGCCCAGCCCGTGAAGCATCACAATACACGGTATACGGTCCTGAACCTGTGGGCAAAACTAACACCGGTGTCGTGGTCAAAGCTATCTTGAGCTTATGAAAGCTCACCTCACACTCATCCGACCACCTGAACTGAGCACCCTTCTGAGTCAACCTGTTCATCGGGGCTGCTATAGATGAAGAGCCCTCTACAAACCGGCGATAATAACCTGCTAGGCCCAAGAAACTCCGAATCTCTGTGGCCGAAGTGGGCCTAGACCAATCCCTAACCGATGAAATCTTCTTGAGATCCACTTGAATACCCTCTGCTGACACAATGTGGCCCAAGAATGCTACTACACTCAACCAGAACTCACACTTCAAAAATTTGGCATACAATTGGCTATCCCTCAGAGTCTGAAGAACTACTCTGAGGTGCTTCTCATGCTCCTCTCGGCTACGGGAATAAATCATAATATCTTCAATAAACACAATCACAAATGAGTCCAAATAAGGCCTGAACACTCGGTTCATCAACTCTATAAAAGCAGCGGGGGAATTTGTCAATCCAAATGTCATCACCAAGAACTCATAATGCCCATAACGAGTGCGAAAGGCTGTCTTAGGGACATCAGACGCCCTAATCCTCAGCTCATGGTAACCAGACCTCAAGTCTATCTTGGAAAACACTGTAGCACCCTGAAGCTGATCAAATAAGTCATCAATAATCGGCAAAGGATACTTGTTCTTAATAGCAACCTTATTCAACTGTCGGTAGTCAATGCACATCCTCATTGATCCATCTTTCTTCTTCATGAACAACACTGGAGCGCCCCAAGGAGAAACACTAGGCCTAATGAAGCCTTTATCCAACAAATCCTGCAACTGCTCCTTTAGTTCCTTCAACTCTGCTGATATCGGGATATGATGCTTGAAGACCTCGCAATTATCCAAAATAACGTGTCCCATCTAACGACACTTGGGCGGGCACCTATCTTGTAGGTTAAGGCTCCATAATTATAGCACGGATTGCAAATTAGGCACAAATGGTTAATTAGTTTATTTATTTATTTATTTTTATTAATTAATAAAATCATTATTACTCCTATTTTATACATAATTATAGGTTTTAACAAGCATGACTCCCTACCAGTACCATAGTAAGAACAAAACAAAATTTAATTCACAAGGGAGAATTTAAACACAAACTTTCCATCACAAGGATCTCATCTTTACATAATTTCCATCGCGGCACGTAGCCCAACTCAAATTTACCAAATCATAATAACACGCGAGGATCTCGTCCTCAATTTTGAATCACAAGCAATATGCATATCGTGCCAATCGAGACATTCCATTACCTTCATTTAAATATTTTCCGTTAAGCAAAATTTCAACCCGTAATGGTAAACACTGTTATTCCCATAGAATTTCTCAATACAAGTATTCACATAAGTAGACTCTTAGAGTTACGAAGCTCAACGGAAGTGGAGCATATTAGAAGAATTTTATTAGATACGCATAATCGAATTAAGTTCCGAGAATCATCACTTTATAATAATTAGAGATTGTTCTTGTAATGAAATCATTTAATGTAACGACCTCATCCATACCATAGAAAATATATCAACAGACTGGGTCTCCACCTCTAGGAATCTAACCTCCACTTTCGACATTCCGACTCCTTTTTCCCTAGGTGGTCATGTAGTTGAGTTGTAGCTGCAGTGGGGCACGTAGCCTGAGTGCTCTGAAATATGACTCTCCCAAGTCTAGGGAAATTTCTACCACTAGCCGACATAAAGTATCAACCTCCCCTGAATCGTCCAAAATTTACAAGTCCTTTAATGAGTCTGGGGACTCGCCCTCTGGCTATACAAACCAACGTAGAAGTATGACGGGTTAACTTACCGAACCTGATGGCATATTCTGATACTGTCGTATGACCTGACGCCACCGTGACTTCCACGCTGAGTAGACTTTTGTAGACTTAAAGTTGTTTGAATGACTCCTTTGGTACTGAAGTATAGGGTTATTAAGGAGGCAGACGTACTGAAATCCCCAGCTTTATCTCTTGCAAAAATCTCAGGTCTTATAACATTCAAGCCAAAATCGATATAACACATGACCCCACAATCTATTCTTTGACAGTGGACTTCCCCACTTGGCACGAAGTTGTAGGTCACAATACCTGATAATCCGCAATGTTAAACTTTACAGTTCATATAATTCAATCCCGTTGCTTTACACTTACTCCTAAATCGTGCAATACTTTATGGAAGCAGTCAAGAAAATCCTGTGGACCCTCAAAAGATACACCATCGAATTGGAGTGGTACTTGTTCGGCAACTTGTCCAACCTCAATAATGGACTAGGGCATCCTGCAACAATGGTGCAGCCATAAATCCTTCCGAAATCTGAACTAGTCCAACATGTACTGACTGTGCTACAACCTTCGCATCTAGATCCATTTGAGACCGTACAACAGGTGCTGGTGTTCGAGCATTAGACTGCGCTCTACTTCTGTCTCTTTCCTTGATCGTAGCTGTCATTGGGACTTCATCTCTTGTCTGAACGTAGAAGCTTCGCGTGGTGTCGAGATTAGTGAAGGGACAAGAGTAGGCAAGTTCAATCGTCAATGATAGAATAAATTCACACGATGGAGTTTAATAAAAGTGAAATTGTTCCTAACTTTGCAGCCTCTGGGGATAAATACAGACGTCTCTCTACCGATCCCTCAGACTCTACCAAGTTTGTCTGTGAGTTGTGAGACCTAAGTTACCTAGAGCTCTGATACCAACTTGTCACGACCCGAATTCCCACCTTCAAGTCGTGACTGCATCTAACGTTGAAACCGCTAGACAAGCCAACGTGTGCAGCTAAACCAACATGATAACACTAAATTAACAGAATTAACCAAAAATAATTTACAATTTAAAAGCGGAAATAGATAAAAACAGGACTAAATGATTTAAACAAGTACAATACGTTGTAACAATCCCTGAATCTGGAGTCACTAACCCACGAACTGTCTCAGAGGTTACTAAATACAAAGTCTGAAGAAATAATACATAAACTGTCTTAGAACTAAGAAAATAAGACAAAATAGAAAGATAAGAATAGAGGAGACGCCAAGGCCCAAGAACGTCTGCGGGTCTACCTTGCAATCTCCGAGGTGGACTGAAAGATACTCCCTCTAACCATGTCCACTAGGTCTGGCTGCGGGATCTGCACAACCTAATGAAGTGCAGGTGTAGCATCAGTAAAACCGACCCCTTGTACTGAGTAAGTGCCGAGCCTAACCTCGGCCGAAGTAGTGGTGAGGCTAGACACGACAACGATAATCTACCTGCACAGTTCTACCAAATATATAGCAAAAAAGTGACAATTATTTAACGGATAAGCAAGGAATACGGGGACAAGTAAGGGGCAACAGGTAATTAGCAAAATGAGATGTTGAATACAATAAATAAGCAGGTAAATGAATGGCACGGCATCACCCTTCGTGCTTTACTCTCGTCCTCACTATCCGACAGATAAATATATATCAAATGCCTGCAATAATAAATGAAATGAATGGAACGGCATCACCCTTCGTGCTTTACTCTCTTCCTCACATTGCAATAAATAAATAATGAGTGATATGAATGAATGGCACAGCATCACCTTTCGTGCTTTACTCTCTTCCTCACATTGCGATAAATAAATAATGAGTGGTATGAATGAATGGCACGGCATCACCCTTCGTGCTTTACTCTCTTCCTCACATTGCGATAAATAAATAATGAGTGGTATGAATGAATGGCACGGCATCACCCTTCGTGCTTTACTCTCTTCCTCACATTGTGATAAATAAATAATGAATGATATTAATGAATGGCACGGAATCACCCTTCGTGCTTTACTCTCTTCCTCACATTGAAATAATTAAATAATGAATGATGTTAATGAATGGCATGGCATCACCCTTCGTGCTTTACTCTCTTTCTCACATTGCAATAATTAACTAATGAACGATGTTAATGAATGGCACGACATCACCCTTCGTGCTTTACTCTCTTCCTTACCCCAGTAATATCAAAAACAAATCACAAACTTGGCAAGGAAATGAATTACCATAATTCAATTCACAACCACCCGACATGGGGAATAACAATCAAAGTCAAACACATTTGCCCGACAAGGGTCTCAGCTATAACCAATTTCTTATAAGGACATAACTTCCCCAAAGAACTACTTCATAACACAATAATCATTGAGGCAATAACAAGGAATTAAGCAAAAATGGACTCACAGGCATACTTTGACACACAATGCATAGGTACTCGTCACCTTACCTATGCATTGAACATGATAAACATATAACACATAGAGCACAATACCTATTCCCTTACCAAAGTTAGGTGAAACACTTACCTCGGGTCCAAAGTATAGGAATCAACCCTCTAAGACCGCCTTTCCTTTATAATCTGACTCTAACAACGATATCTAGGCATAATTAACTCAATAATATCAATAAAGACTCAATAACGCAATCCCATATCCTAGGTATGCAATTCCTAGCATTCTTCCCAAAATACCAAAATTCGACCCCGGGCCCGCTTGGTCCAAACACGAGGCTCGGACCAAAACCCAATTACCCATACCCTCACGAGTTAGAATATATAATTTGTTCTGAAATCCGACCCCAAATTGGGGTTGAATTGCCCAAAATTCCCAAAAAACCTAACTCTACCCAAAACCCCTAATTTCTACTTTGATTTTAGGATTTTAGGCCTAGATTCTAGTGTGAAATCTTGTAAAAAGAAGTTAAGGAGTAAAGAAAATGAGTTAGAAATCACTTACAAATGTTTTGGAGAAGAAGTAGTGTATGAAAAATCGCCTCTTATGTTTTTAAGGCTTTGAAATATGAAAATAACTGATATTCCCGTATAATTATACCCATTTCCTGTCCCCCATCGCGGTCAGCAAAAAATTGACCGCGGCCGCGAAGGCAAAAATCAAGAAAAGCTGAAGAAAACCCAAGAAAATGACTGTTGTGACATGCTTTAGTATGTTGGCCATCACTTTCTCTACAGACGTCCAATGTACAATTTCTTTACCTTTCTAGAAACTAGACATGAAGGTCTACAACTTTTGTTTTTGAATCATCTCTAAATTCCTTGTCGATCAAAAGATATAAGCTTTCGAAGTCGGACCAGTGCCCAGCCCTCCACCGCGGACCGCGAAAAAATGACCGCGGCCGCGAAGATCTTACCGCGGTCCTTTTTTCGCGGACCGCGGACGCGGTGGGAAGTTCAGAGAACTGTACTCTACTGTATTTTAAGCCTAAAAACATCCCGGGACCTACCCGAAATTCACCCGAGCCCTCGGAACCTCAAACCCAATGTACGCACGACTTCAAAATTATCCTACGAACTTATTCAAGTAATGAAACCGCCAAAATAACATCAAAAACAATGAATTAAACTCCAAAATCTATAGAATTTTCTCAAACTTCATAAACTATTAAATTTTCCATTTTTGATCCGAAACACATCAAATCAAGTCTGTTTCACACCAAATTTTACAGACAAAACATATTAACTATATCGAACCTGTTCCGGACGCCGGAACCTTAATACGGTCCTGTTATCACAGGTTTCACATCAAAGTTCATTTTCAAAAGTCTTTATTATTTTCGGAAAACAATTTTCTTTAAAAATTCATTTCTCGGTCTTGGGAGCTCGGATTTCAATTCCGGGCATACGCCGAAGTCCCATATTTTCTTACGGACCCTCCGGTACCCTCAAATCACGGTTCCGGGTCCGTTTACCAAAAATGTTGACCAAAGTCAACTTTATTCAATTTAATTATATAATTTCTTCATTTTATCAGGGTTTTTTTCACATAAAGACTTCCCGGCTACGCGCCCGGGTTGCGCACACATATCAAGGTGAGATTAACGAAGGCTTTCGGGGCCTCGTAACACATATTTAGCTAAATTAACATAGGATGACCTTTTGGGTCATCACACCCTTATGGCTCCTGTTGCGGCGTGCAACCCGATCCCACATGTCCACCCTTATCATACCTTTGTTGGGGCGTGCAATCCGCTCCCACCAGACATATCATAACCTTATATTAATTCGTGAGAACTTTCACAATTCAGGCCAAGCCTTTCACAATATTTATATTTCCACAATTTCAAACCAAAAACCGTATAGCTCGTAGGCTTTAACCAATATCATTTCACAATAAAACCAACCAGAATATATGTAAACACTGTGACGCTGTCAACCCAGTTTAGTCTTTATGTACCATGATAAAATCAAAAGAACAACCAACACTTTTAATACACTCTCCACAACAGTTGGCAACAATCAATTGAGACCAAACAATCACGTAAACCTCAACAATCATAAAACAGTTAAACTGCATTCCTCATCACTTCCTCAATATTATCAACAATGAAACCAACAGGAATATCAATATATATGTATATGTTTCATAAAAACAATGCCAAACTGCTCAATCGTTTGTACCACAAGGGAACCAAATAAACAACCAATACTCTTTACAGAATAACCACCACAATGTTTAACAACAAGGTAACAAATAGTCATAGAACAATTAAGACAAGAATCAATTAAGTTGGGAATGGGAAAAGGATCATGCTTAACAGGAAAATTGGGAGGTGCATAGATACTCGTCACCTCACCTATACACCACACCCATGCATTTCACATAGCAAACAAATGGGGACTCTTATTCCCTCAAGTCAAAGTTAGACCAAACACTTACCTCGATTTCACAAGCAATTCACTGTTCTTGCACTGCCTTTCCTTTAGAATTTGCTTCTAATATGCTCAGATCTAATTACAATTGGTTCAATGTTATAAATCTTAGCCTAAAGGAATCAACTTTATTGAAAAGCAATGGTTTTCCTAAGTTTTCCTATTCAATTTCAAAAATCGGCCCCAGACCCATTTGGTCTAAACTCGAGGTTCGGTCCAAAACCCGTTTACCCAATCTCCCCCGAGACCGGATATGCAATTGGTATTGGAATCCGACCTCAATTTGAGTTCCAATTCCCCAAATTTTGAAATTCCTAAGTTCTACCCAAAATCCCAATTTTTACCATGAAAACTCTTGATTTTTGGTTGAAATCTTGTTAAAAGTTGTTAAGGAATGAAATGAATTAGCTAAAGATCACTTACCAATGATTTGGAGAAGTTTGGGTCTTTGAAAAATTGCCTATGGAGGTTTAGGGTTTTATAAATTTGAAGAATGGGTGAAATTCCCGTCAAAAACCTTATTTAACAGGCTGCGGATGTCGCATTTGCGACCCGGAGTTCGCATTTGCGACATCCGGCATCAGCAGTATTTTTCTGACACTAAAATGGGCATAACTTCTTCATACGTTGTCCAAATTCGATGATTATTTTTCCTATGGATCCCTAATTACGATACGGATCTAATGGTTCAATAATTGGAGCTCTTTTGCTTATTGTGGTGTCATTTATACTTGAAGAAAAGGCGCTGAAGCATCAAAAACAAGTGCAACATAGCCTAATCCAATCCGAAACTCACCCAAGCCCTCGGGGCTTCAAGCAAAACATGCACGCAAGTCTAAAACACCATACGTACTTGCTCGTGCGATCAAATCATCAACCTAGCATCACAACTATGAATTTAACCTCAAAACTCATGTTTTTTCTCAAGAACACTTAAATTTTCTAACTTTTCAACCGATTCTCATAAAACTTCACATGTAGGACATACATAACATAACGAACTTGTTTCGGGGCTACGAAACCAAAATACTTTCCCGATATCATAATTTTTACATATTATTTTATTTCTTTATTTCTTGAATTAACCAACAGAATAATTTTCTTCAAAAATTGTTTTCTAAGGCTAGGGACCTTGGAATTCAATTCCGGGCATACGCCCAAATCGCATATTTTACTGCGGACCGCCCGGGATTGTCGGAACATAGATTCTAGTCTGTTTACTCAAAATGTTGATCAAAGTCAACTAAAATCAAATTTTAACTCTAGAAATTTCTATTTATCGTATTTTCACATAAAAGCTTTCCGTATTCACGCCCGGATGCGCACGTAAATTGAGGAAATCAAAATTAGTCTTTTGAAGGCTTAAGAGCCTGGAATGGAGTCTTAATTAATAAGATGACCCCTTTGGGTCATCACAATCTCCCCCTCTGAGAGAAACGTTCATCCTCGAACAGACATAGAAAATTACTTGGTTCGGAAATAAATTTTTGGAGTTAACTACTCCGCCTATTCGTCTCGAACTCTCAAGTAGTTGGCTCAACGGCTGATCTCTCTACTGCACCCGAACTGAAGGGAAATTCCTTTGTTGTTTTTGGAATCAATAATGAAGAGGGAATGTTATTTACCCGTTGGAGAATATTGCATAATCGCTTAGAAATCGTCGATTGAGGCTCATTATATCCATCATTTGAAAATGTGAAAGAAGGTCATAAAGAGTCCATGCCGAGGAAAAATGTGAATTTTGCTTTGAGGAATTCAATAATCGAACATTCGCCAACCGGCTCCACGAGTATTTGTGATACCAAGAAAATGAGGACTTGGAGTCATCCGGTGTAACTAAAAATATGGTTGAACTTGATTCCAGTCCGGGGAAAATAAAGGATACCAAAATTCCGGGAAGAACTGAATCTTGAAGGTTTGACATCCAATGTTCATGCACCAAAGATTTGGAGGCACTATCTCTATGGTGTGTTGGGTGAGGTTTTCACAGACCCTTACAGTCTTCGGTACTTGTTCTAGAAAAAGGATCTCAATCAGGGGGAAATGAGGTGGTTGAAGTTATTGGAAAATTACAACATCATACCAATTTGTCATGTTCTAAGCATTTCTCAACATCGGTCCTGTGTGGAGATATGGAGATCGGACTATACAAGTCAAAAGAGATAATGAGGAAGAGGAACAAAAGTCACACCATTTACAATTTGAAAGGAATAATAGGGCAATTAACATTCCTCCCATGAAATCGAGAAGTGCATAGTGAAGAAGTTAGAGTTCGGCTTGATCATCAACCTATCATTCTCACTATTCGTTGTCACAAGCTTGATTCCAATTTAGGTGACCAATATCTATTTCCCAAGCAACGAGACAATTGGTAAAATTAATTTATGTCGTGTCATGTCGTTAAATGTGGTGCTTAGTGGTAGCGACCCATTATTTCTCAAATTATTAGTCATTCTAACCATTGGAACTGTTTAGTGCAAGGATTATTTTATCATTATTTCCTTATAATTCCATTATTATTATTATCCTTATTATTATTATTATTATTACAAAATATTTTATTATAAATATTATTTTTATTCTTATTTTATCTTATTTTAAAGAAAACATTTTCTTAAATGGAGTTCGCATTTGCAAACTTTGGTTTGCATCTGCGAACTAGACAGTTTCCTGGGGGAGTTCTCATTTGCGAACTGGGGGTCGCAATTGCGATACCTGAGGGTCTTTAATGGGCCTAACGGTTTTCATTTGTAGAAAACTGAAAATTTTAGTTTGGTACTCAAGGAACAAGACGATTTAGTTCTTACCAACCTTCCAACTCTCAATTCCTCACTTTTAGGTGCAACAATCAGGTAAACTGGCTAAATCCTTGCATTTTCGTCTTCCTCTTCTTCTTCTTTTTCAATTATTTTCCCAAAACCTAGGGCTTGAAGTGTGTTCTTGTTTTTCTATACACAAACACTAGAAAACTCAAATTTCATGTTGTCATTTTTTGGGTGAGGTTGGTTGAGAGTGTTAGTCCAACAATGTGTGAGGAATTTGATAGAAATTTGAGTGCCATTGATGTTTAGAAACAGGGGTAGCATTTTGGGTCTAGATTTCGGAATTTCTTTGCATTTTTGTGGCTGTATGTGATGTTTATTGCATGCTTTCGTGTGTAAAGACCATTTGGGGTGTATTGGGGGTTGTTAGAAGTGATTACATGGAAGGAATTTCCAGATTAGGAACTGTTCTAGGGCTGGGGACGATGGGTTCGCATTTGTGAAGAGGGAGTTCGCATTTGCGAACTCTGACTATGTTGACAGACATCGCAATTGCAAAGTTTTTCTCGCAATTGTGATACATGAGGACTTCACATTTGCAAAGGATAATGTCGCAATTGCGACATCAGAGGGAAACTGTTGACTTTGCATTTGCGAAGAAATATGTCGCAAATGCGACATCAGAGAGCGGATATTTGCATATTTTGAAATTTTTGAAATTTTTTCTAAGTATGGTTTCAACTATCCAATCACTCCTTTGATATCCAAGATTCATTTTGCAACATTTTTCATGGCTATACTCTGTTTTCATTTCAATGATTTGTTTTGCAGGCCCACATATTGAGAATGAGTTCCGACTCCACGGAATCCTTGCCCGGAAGTCCCATGGAACTTGAAGACAACTACGACCAACACAGATTCTTATCACGAGGGTGTCGGGAACAGTATTACAATGAGTTAATCACAAAGAAATTGCCCCCGGAGAGTGGAATAGAGATGGACAAAGTTGAGCAACGTCTGCCTGAGTTCTACCGGAAGCTTGTTGCTATGGGCTGGATTTATTTCACCCCTCCGCCTTGCAGGGCAAATGAGAAGTCGGTGAGGGAGTTCTATGCGAATATCCCTTCCATAAACATGAAAAAGCCGAAGATCAGAATTCGAGGTAAGATGATACATTTTGGGGCAGAAGTTGTGAACAACATCTACCACCTCCCAGACCACGACATGGATCCGTTCCGTGAGAAAGATAAGCTTCCAGGGGATTGGTTGGCTTCCAAGCTATGCCAGGGTGTGGATGTTCCTTGTGCATTGGATAAGAAATCAATCACTTCCCAAGAGTTCACCAATAAAGCCAAGATATGGATAGTTATTGTGTGCAACCGTGTCTCTCCAGCGTCCAACATCTGGAATGTGCCCATACTGAGAGCACTGATGGTAGCATGTATCCTTGACGGCATTCCACTCAACGTTGGCGACATCGTCGTCAGTGAGTTAAAGGAGTACCTTCGCCTGGGTGGTACGTCACTTATATTCCCATCTCTTATAACTAAATTGTGCCAGGTAGCTGGGGTGGAGGAGGATCCAGGGGACAACTGGGTAGAGCCGGGTAATCCTATCCACCCCTTGAAGAAGAGAGGAGAGGGTGGAGCTGTCAAAAGCAAGAATAGAAAAGTGGGATTGCCTCCTCAGGCTGAGCAGATTAGTCAATCTTCTCCCTCCACCGGTGGCCCATTTGTTGTGCTTTCTGAGGAGATGAGGCAGGTTCGCGAGCTGGCATCTCGACTTCCACATGGACCTGGGGAAACATCTGAGGGGGCCCCTGCATATATTTCACCGAAAGACTTCAAGAAATATGCCACTACCCAAATCCTGATCCAGGTCGCGATGGCGCCCATCAGCGGGATTAGGCAAGCCAATATAGAAGACACTAGATGATACCCCTTCCCCGCCTGATTAAAAATGTCGGAAATTACCAGTTTTTAACAATTTAACATGATGATATGACGATAAAGTCATGAAGGCACAGGGCCAAAACAAAACACATATATAGATATACAGCCCAAACCCAAAATATATACTACGTGTGTCCAAGGAACTAGTGTCACGGGCAACTATCAGAATACACAGTGACAATATATGTACAAGTCCACAGTCTGAATGAAATAGACAGGGAAAAATGACAAAAGAAGTTCCAGGGTGCTGCCAGGGATTACCAGGAAGAGCAGCTCACCGTGAAGTCTAAATCCCACAAGTCAATATCTAGCACCTGCTTGATAGTCAGAAGTACCAGCCTCCAGACCTGTACAATCAATTACAGAAGAAAAGGAAGTGCATCATGAGTACATACGTAAATATGTACCCAGTGAGTATCCCGTCTAATCTCGAAGAAGTAGTGACGAGAGGTCGACTCGATACTCACTAAGGTCCAACAGTGATAATAATAGACAGGATATAAGGAAAACAATAGGCATGTAAGACAAATAAACATCGAAATTCATCAATATGAGGTATCCAGATAACGGTTGAAATCAAGCAAGTCATGTATCTGTCGTGGCGTACGGCTTGCTCCCATAAATGTAGTCACTCTCTGTCCCGCCATGGCGTACGGCCCGATCCCATAATGTAATCACTCTCATTACTCTATCGTGGCATACGTCCCGATCCCATAGTGTAATCACTCTCATCACTCCGCTGTGGCGTACGACCCGATCCCATAGTGTAATCACTCTCATCACTCCGCCATGGCGTACGACTCGATCCCATGGTGTAATCACTCTCATCACTCCGCCGTGGCGTATGGACCGATCCCATAGTGTAATCACTCTCATCACTCCGCCGTGGCGTACGGCCCGATCCATAGTATAATCACTCTCATCACTCCGTCGTGGCGTATGGCCTGATCCCATAGTGTAAAACAAGAACAATGGAAACGAGTCAAGTATCATAATCCTTTAGATGAAACATTACCAATCACAACAGAAGCACAGAGCATATTCACATCATGACAGGGGGAAACAATGAACATGTTGTGGCCTAACTACCCGGACAAAACAATAATAGCCACCACGTAGGGACTCTCGTCACTTGGTGCGTACGTAGCCCCCAAACAAGTACACATAGCATTTAAAGTTACCTAGGGGGACAATTCCCTCTTACAAGGTTAGAAAGGAGACTCACCTCGTGACGAAATCACCCATCGGCTCAAGGATGCGCCCGAATCACCGAAACCTACCCTCGACGGCTCGCAACTAGCCAACATAGCATAATTGAATCAATTTTAAGTTCAGAGAAGGAGAATTAAAGCCCTAAATTAAGCATTCTTGAAGGAATTCGGTATATCGACCCCGGGCCCACACGTTCGGATTTCAAAAATTCTCGAAGGAATCAATTGCCCGAAGCCTAAGGATCATAATTAAGCAAGTTTTACTAGGATTCATGGCTTAAAATAGATAATTCACTAAATTCCCAAAATCCCTAAATTACTACCCAATTCCACCATTTTTGGATAATTTGAGAGAATATTACACTAGGAATTGATAATAAAACTTAAGAAATCATGGAATTTACTTACCTCAATAGTAGTGGTGGAAGGTCCCTTGAAAAGCTCTCTAAAAGCTTGAGGTTGAAGATGATAATGTAAGATTTTTGGCTAAGTCCCGTATTAAAAAGAGACTGCCCAGCTGAAGCTTCACTGCGAACGCGACAAAATGCCTGCAATCGCGAAGGCCAACTGGCCAGACCTCTGCGATCGCGGCTGAGGTCCTGCGATCGCGAAGAAAAAATTTGTCCGGACCAGATGCGACCCTATGCGATCGCGAAGGTATAGGCTCCAGCCTTCCGCGATCGCACAGACAGGTCTGCGACCGCAAAGGCCAAGGACCCAACCCTTCGCGATCGCAAAGAGGAAGTTGTGATCGAATAGCACACCCAACAGCCCAGCCAACTTCTTTTTTTGCGATCGCAACCCTCCTTCTGCGATCGCAGAGAAGAAAACCAGATAGCGAAAATCTGGTTTTTCCAACTTAGCTCCCGGGGGTCTAAAACCCACCCGAGCCCCTCGAGACCCCGTCCAAAAGCACTGACAAGTCTATATTCATGATACGGACTCGCTCGAACTTCCATAACATGAAAAACAACAACGAAACTCAAAATTTAACCCCAAACCCAAATTGAATCAACTTAAGAACTTAAGAATTCTAGAATTCACTTCAACACACTGAACCGGCCTATACCTCTCGGAATGACTTCAAATTTTGCAGACATTTCATAAATGACTATACGAAACTATTCCCGGTCCTGGAATTCCGTTTGGAACTCGATAGCACAAAATCACGTCCCAAACTAAATTTCAAACATAAGGAAATCCTGATTTCCATTTCGGGCACCGAAATGCTCCCGGGTCATCGAAACCCGAGCCGAACATATGCCCAAGTCCGAAATCATCATACGGAGCTGCTGGATCTGTCAGAACTCGATTCCGAGGTCGTTTGCTCAAAATGTTGACCAAAGTCAAACTTGGCCAAATAGGCCAACCTTAAGGAACAGAGTGTTCCTAAATCACCCAACCCATCCCCAAATCCTGAACCACCCGCTCCCGCAAGTCACAAAGCACGAATAGCCGCTATGGAGGGTTTCATTTAAGGGAACGGGATCCTAATACGCAAAATGACAGGCTGGGTCGTTACATTCTCCCCATCTTAAACAAACGTTCGTCCTCGAACGAGTCTAGAACCGTACCTGGAGTGCTGAATAGTTGTGGATATCTGCTCTGTATGTCCTCCTCGGACTCCCAAGTCGCCTCCTCAGCTTGTTGGCCCCTCCACTGAACCTTAACCACAGAAACTGTCTTGGACCTCAACTTGTGGTTCTGCCTATCAATAATAGCAATTGGCTCCTCCTCGTAGCCCATCTTATCATCTAACTGAATCGTGTTGTAATCAACCACATGCGAGAAGTCGGCGTGATACCTCCGAAGCATGGATACGTGAAAGACTGGATGAACCCCTGACAAGGCTGGGGGTAAAGCAAGCTCATAAGCAACCTCTCTGACACGCCTCAATACTTCGAAAGGACCTATAAACCTGGGGCTCAGCTTGCCCTTCTTCCCAAATCTCATATTGCCCTTCATCGGAGAAACCTTCAACATAACCTTATCTCCCTCCATGAATGCTATATCACGTACCCGCTGATCGGCGTAGCTTTTCTGCCTAGACTGAGCTATGCGGAGCCTCTCCTGAATAATCTTCACCTTCTCCAAGGCATCTCTCACCAAATCTGTGCCATATAACTTGTCCTCGCCAGGCTCAAACCACCCGATAGGAGAAGGACATCGCCGACCATATAACGCCTCGAATGGAGCCACCTCAATGCTGGATTAATAGCTGTTATTGTATGCAAACTCCGCCAAAGGTAAGAACTGGTCCCACTGACCTCCAAAATCAATCACACAAAACCTGAGCATATCCTCTAAAATCTGAACTGTACGATCTGACTGGCCCTCAGTCTGAGGGTGAAATGCTGAGCTGAGGTCTATCTGAGTGCCCATCTCATTGTGCAAAGCTCTCCAGAAGTGCGAAGTGAACTGAGGACCTCGATCTGATATGATAGACACCGGCACACCATATAGCCGGACTATCTCTCAAATATAAATCTGAGCCAGCCTCTCTGTCGTATAAGTAGTAGCCACGGGAATGAAATGCGCCGATTTGGTCAATCTATCCACAATGACCCAAACCGTGTCAACCTTCCGCAAAGTCCGAGGCAACCCAACCACGAAGTCCATGGCGATGCGCTCCCATTTCCACTGAGGAATGGGCATCTGCTGAAACAAGCCTCCTGGCCTCTGGTGCTCGTACTTGACCTGCTGATAGTTGAGACACCTAGCCACATACATCACTATATCCTTCTTCATTCTCCTCCACCAGTAATGCTGCTTCAAATCACGATACATCTTTGTCGCCCCTGGATGAACAGAATACCGAGAACTGTGCGCCTCTGCTAGAATCCTCTCCCTCATGCCATCAATATCTGGAACACACAATCGGCCTTGAAGTCTCAAAACACCATCCTCGCCCAAGGTAACCTCCTTGGCCCTACCCTGGACCACCGTATCCCGAAGCTCTGCCAGACATGGATCATCAAACTGTCGAGCCTTAATCTCTCCTAGTAATGAAGACTGAGCAACCACATGAGCCAGAACTCGACGAGGCTCTGAAAGATCCAATCTCACCAAGTGATTGGCCAAGGACTGAATATCCAAGGCTAAAGGTCTCTCCTCAGCTGCAATGTAGGCCAAGCTACCCATACTCGCTGCCCTCCTGCTCAAAGCATCTGCTACTACATTCGCCTTACCCGGGTGATATAGAATAGTGAGATCATAGTCCTTTAACAACTCAATCCACCTCCGTTGTTTCAAATTAAGGTCCCTCTGCTTCAGCAAGTACTGCAAACTACGGTGGTCAGTGCAGACCTCACAAGATAAACCATACAAGTAGTGCCGCCAAATCTTCAAAGCATGAACAATCGCCGCCAACTCTAAGTCGTGCACAGGATAATTCACCTCATGAACCTTCAGCTGGCGCGAAGCATACACAATAACCCTTCCACCCTGCATCAACACACATCCCAATCCGATGCGCGAGGCATCGCAATACACAGTGTACATCCCAGACTCGGAAGGCAATGACATAACTGGTGTTGAGGTCAATGCTGACTTGAGCTTCTGAAAGCTCGCCTCACAATCGTCGGACCATCAAAACAGGGCATTCTTCTGAGTCAATCTAGTCAGTGGAGCTGCAATAGAGGAGAATCCCTCCACAAATCGACGGTAATAGCCTACTAAACCCAGAAAACTCCTGATCTCTGAAGCTGAAGTAGGACGTGGCTAGCTCTGAACTTCCTCGATCTTCTGCGGATCAACCTTGATACCCTCTCCGGAAACCACATGCCCCAAGAATGCCACAGACTCCAACCAGAACTCGCACTTCGAGAACTTAGCATATAACTTATGCTCTCGCAAGGTCTGAAGCACAACTCTCAAATGCTGCTCGTGCTCACCAAGGCTCCGTGAGTAGATCAATATATCATCAATGAAAACAATAATGTAAGAGTCGATAAACGGCCTGAACACCCTATTCATCAGGTCTATAAATGATGCTGGGCATTGGTCAAGCCAAAAGACATCACTAGGAACTCATAATGACCATATCTGGTGCGAAATGCAGTCTTCGAAACATCAGAAGCCCGAATCTTTAACTGGTGGTAACCCAATCTCAGATCAATCTTAGAAAACACCCGAGCACCCTACAACTGGTCAAACAAATCATCGATGCGCGGCAAAGGATACTTATTCTTGATGGTCACCTTATTCAACTGACGATAGTCAATGTACATCCGCATAGACCCATCATTCTTATTCACAAATAAGACTGGAGCACCGCACGGCGACACACTCGACCTGATGAACCCCTTGGCCAAAACCTCCTCAAGTTGCTCTTTCAACTCTTTTAGCTCTTTAGGAGCCATACGATAAGGGGGTAATGGAAATAGGCTGGGTATCTGGAGCCAAATCAATAAAGAAGTTTATATCTCGATCTGGAGGCATGCCCGGAAGATCTGAAGGAAACACATCTGGAAACTCTCGAACAACAGGCACCGAATCAATGGTAAGAGACTCGACGGTGGTGTCCGCATGAAAGCAAGGTAAGCTAAGCAACCCTTCACAACCATGTGTCGAGCCTTCATAAAGGAAATGACCCGGCTGAAAGCACTCACCGAAGAACCTCTCCACTCCAACCTCGGCGACTCAGGCATGGCTAATGTAACTATCTTGGCGTGGCAATCCAACACAGCATGATATGGAGATAGCCAATCCATGCCCAAAATCACCTAGAAATCAACCATATCAAGCAATAACAGGTCGGCTCTGGTCTCAAGCCCACAGAAAGCAATCACACAAGATCGGTAGACCCGGTCTACTACCCCAGAATCGCCCACGGGAGTGGATACATACAAGGGAGAACCCAAGGACTCACGAGGAACATCCAGAGAAAGGGCAAACAATGCTGAAACATATGAGTATGTGGAATCCTGGGTCAAATAATATTGAAGCCTCTCTACCACAGACTGAAATAATACCTGTAATCACAGTGTCTGAGGCCACTGCGTCTGATCTGGCCAGAATAGCATAGAATCTGGCTGAAGAACCCGAAGACTGAGCTCCCCCAGAACGAGCTGGAGCTGACTGACCCCCTCCTGACTGACCTCCCCCTCTAGGACGGCCCCTGCTAACCTGACCCCCACCCCTAGGTGGTCGTACCGCTGGTGCTAGAATCATAGGCTGGTGACTCTGTTGCACGGCCTTGCCCTGATACCTGGGAAAAAACCTCCATGTGCGACCCAGCTCCCCACACTCGAAGCAACCCCCTAGCACTACTGCTTGCTGCCCCAAAGAGAAAGAATCCTGAATAGCCGGTGAGCGGTGTGAATCCTCTGGTAAAGCACTGAAATAAGAGCTAGAGGATCTCTGATGACTGGAATAACTGATGGGTGCACTCTGGATGGCTGGAGGATGGTAGGAGCGCTCTGGCATGGCACTAAACTGAGGCCTCGCTGAAACACCCTTGGGAGGTAGTGGAGGTGTTGAATATGAAGGCCTACTGAACTGACCGCCTCCGAACTGACCCCTGCCCCTAGCTGGAGCACCCCTGAAGTCACTTGTGAACCTGGCCCTCTTGTCTTGCTGACCCAGCTAACCCTGCTCCCTGCTCCTCAAACGATAACCCTCAATCTGTCGAGCTATCTCGACTACAAGCTGGTATGGGGTACCCATCTCTACCTCTCTGGCCATGGAGGTCCTGATACCCGAATGTAAGCCTACCACGAACCGTCGCACCCTCTCGGCATCAGTGGGCAATATCATGAGAGCATGGCAGGATAACTCTGAAAACCTCACCTCATAATTCGTCACAGACATCTGCCCCTACTCTAACCTCTCAAACTGACCCCGAAGCTCCTCTCTCTCAGACGGTGGAATGTATCTGTCCAAGAATAGTTGAGTGAAATGACTCCAAGTGACAGAAGGAGAATCCGCTGGCCTGCTAAGAACATATGACTGCCACCAGCGGCGAGCTCTGCCCTCAAGCTGAAATGTGGTGAAGTCCACCCCATGTGACTCTAGTATCCTCATATTGTGCAGTCCGTCCCTACACCTGTCAATGAAATCCTGGGCATCCTTACCCCTCTCACCCCCGAAGACTGGAGGGCGAAGTCGGGTCCATCTATCAAGCATCTTCTGCTGGTCACCCTCTTCGACTGGCCTGGGATCTGGCTGTGCTACGATAGGCTGAACTCCACCCGCGGGCGGTGTACCCGGAGTGTAATGTCCTGCTGCCTGTCCGGTGGCCTGAGCGGTAGGGGTATGAACTCCCCCTCCCACCTGGGAAGTAGCAGGGTCTGCTGGAAGTATGCCTGTCTGGGACATGGTGTCCATAAATCTCAACATGCGGCACATGACCTCCTGGAAGCCTGGCGCCATCATAAAATTCGTTGGAGCAGGAGAAAATAGAGGCAACTCATACTGCTCCTCGATAATAGGATCCTCAAGCGGTGCAATTGGTACAGCTCTGGGACGCCCTCGTCCCCTACCTCGAACAGGATCCCTACCCCTACCCCTACCACGGCCTCGAGCGGCGGGGGTAGCGGCCTCCACTGGATCAGGAACATGAGAAGCATGCGTCCTCACTATCTGTGAGAGAATTGAAGATCATTTTTGAGTACATCATCGATTGCACGATAGGATATGAACAAATGGAGTTTCTTAACGCCCTGTAGCCTCCTAAAGATAAGTACAGACGTCTCTGTACCGATCTGCAAGACTCTACTGGGTTTGCCTGTGACTCGTGAGATTACGTGAACCTAAAGCTCTGATACCACGTTGTCACGATCCAAATCCTGATTCAGGTCGCGATGGCACCCATCAGCGGGATTAGGCAAGCCAATATAGAAGACACTAGGTGATACCCCTTCCCCGCCTGATTAAACAAGTCGAAAATTACCATTTTTTAACAATTTAACATGATGATATGACGATAAAGTCAGGAAGGCACAGGACCAAAACAAAGCACATATATAGATATACAGCCCAAACCCAAAATATAAACTATGTGTGTGCCAGGAACTAGTGTCACGAGTGTCACGGGCAACTATCAGAATACACAGTGACAATATATGTACAAGTCCACAGTCCGAATGAAATAGACAGGGAAAAATGACAAAAGAAACTCCAGGGTGCTGCCAGGGATCGCCAGGAAGAGCAGCTCACCGTGAAGTCTAAATCCCACAAGTCAATATCTAGCACCTACCTGATAGTCAGAAGTACCAGCCTCTAGACCTGTACAATCAAGTACAGAAGAAAAGGAAGCGCAGCATGAGTACATACGTAAATATGTACCCAGTGAGTATCCCGTCTAATCTCGAAGAAGTAGTGACGAGAGGTCGACTCGATACTCACTAAGGTCCAACAGTGATAATAATAGACAGGATATAAGGGAAAAAGTAGGCATGTAAGACAAATAAACATCGAAATTCATCAATATGAGGTATTCATATAACGGTTGAAATCAAGAAAATCCTGTATTTGCCGTGGCGTACAGCCCGCTCGCATAAATGTAGTCACTCTATGTCCTGCTGTGGCGTACGGCCCGATCCCATAATGTAATCACTCTCATTACTCCGATGTGGCGTACGGCCCGATCCCATAGTGTAATCACTCTCATCACTCCATCGTGGCGTATGTCCCAATCCCATACTGTAATCACTCTCATCACTCCGTTGTGGCGTACGGCCCGATCCCATAGTGTAATCACTCTCATCACTCCGGTGTGGCGTACGGCCCGATCCCATAGTGTAATCACTCTCATCACTCCGTCGTGGTGTACGGCCCAATCCCATAGTGTAAAACAAGAACAATAGAAACGAGTCAAGTATCACAATCCTTTAGATGAAACATTACCAATCACAACAGAAGCACAGAGCATATTCACATCATGACAGGGGAAAACAATGAACATGTTGTGGCCTAACTACCCGGACAAAACAATAATAGCCACTATGTACGGACTCTCGTCACTTGGTGCGTACGTAGCCCCCAAACAAGTACACATAGCATTTAAAGTTACCTAGGGGGACAATTCCCTCTTACAAGGTTAGAAATGAGACTCACCTCGTGACGAAATCACCCCTCGGCTCAAGGATGTGCCCGAATCTCTGAAACCTACCCTCGACGGCTCGCAACTAGCCAACATAGCGTAATTGAATCAATTTTAAGTTCAGAGAAGGAGAATTAAAGCCCTAAATTAAGCATTCTTGAAGGAAATCGGTATATCGACCCCGGGCCCACACATTCGGATTTCGAAAATTCTCGAAGGAATCAATTGCCCGAAGCCTAAGGATTATAATTAAGCAAGTGTTACTAGGATTCATGGCTTAAAATAGATAATTCACTAAATTCCCAAAATCCCTAAATTACTACCCAATTCCACCATTTTGGGATAATTTGAGAGAAGATTCAACTAGGAATCGATAATAAAACTTAAGAAATCATGGAATTTACTTACCTCAATAGTAGTGGTGGAAGGTCCCTTGAAAAGCTCTCTAAAAGCTTGAGGTTGAAGATAAGAATGGAAGATTTTTGGCTAAGTCTCATATTAAAAAGAGACTGCCCAACTGAAGCTTCACTGTGATCGCAACAAGAGGCCTGAGATCGCGAAGGTCAACTGGCCAGACCTCTGCGATCGCGGCTGAGGTCCTGCGATCGCGAAGAACAAATTTGCCCGGCCCAGATGCGACCCTATGTGATCGCGAAGATCGGCTGCGATCGCGAAGGTATAGGCTCCAGCCTTCCACGATCGCACAGACAGGTCTGCGACCGCAAAGGCCAAGGACCTGTGATGACCCAAAAGGTCATCTTACATAATTTAAGTTGCATCTGTGTTCCAAGGCTCCGAGAGCCTCCGTTAGTCTCACCTCAATATGCGTGCGCAGCTCAGGCGTGTAGCCGGTAAGCTATTATGTGAAAATTTGATGAAAATGAGTTTTGATAATTAATAAATGAATATAGTTGACTTTGGTCAACATTTCTGGTAAACGGACCTGGACCCGTGATTCGACGGTCCCGGAGGGTCCGTAGGGAAATATGGGACTTGGGCATATGCTCATAATCGAATTCCGAGGTCCCAAGCCCGAGAAATGAATTTTTAAAAGAAATTGTTTTCTGAAAATTAATAAAGGATTGTGAAAATGAATAATTATGGGAAAACCATGTTATCAGGTCCCTACTATGGTTCCAGAGCCCGGAACAGGTTTATTATATATTATTTGTCCTATCTGTGGAACTTGGGGTGAAACGGGCGTGAATTGGGTAGTTTCGATCAAAAGTGAGACTTTGAGGTTTTAAAGAATTTGAAATGTGGCTTGGAAAGTGATGTTATGTTCCCGAGGTCTGAGTGAGATTTCGAGACCGGGAATAATTCCATGGTGTCATTTATAACTTATCTGCAAGGTTTGAAGTCATTCCGAGCAGGTTAGGCCGGTCTGATGTATTGAAATGAATTCTACAATTTTAAGTTCTTAAGATTTGATTAAATAAGTTTTGGGGTTTCATTTCGAGTTCCGCTGTTGTTTTTCGTGTTTTGAAAGTTCGAGCGTCTCCGCTTAGTGATTTAGTACTTGTTGGTATATTTGGACGGGGGCTCGGGTGGGCCCAGGTGCCTCCCGGACCCCGTGCGAGGCCAAAAACAAGCAAAAACCACTGCTGGTGCATAGCAGCTGGTGTGACCGCAGGTGCGGGACCTCCCATGCGGTCCCAGCCCCGCAGGTGCGATCCCCAGCCTTTTTCCCAGAGTCCGCAGCCATGAGACTCAGCCCGCAGGCGCGGTCCAGGCCCTCGCAGGCACGTGATATTCCGCAAGGGCGACCAAATTCCCGCAGGAGCGGCCTCCGCAAGAGCGGATCCTTTTCCGCAGGAGCGGCCCCTACTGGGCTGGCCCAAGGCTGCAGGTGCGAGCATTTTTCCGCACCTGCGGTACCGCAGGTGCGATTATTTTTCCGCAGGTGCG
>ML298534.1:18856-37915 GCA_005239495.1 Nicotiana undulata | reverse complement strand
GGCTCGGTAGAGTAAAATAGATACATATATATATTGCATGCAGGACTCATTGGAATCATGTTTTTTAAGATTACGGAGTGACGTAAGGTCAACATTCTCCGTACACATCATTAGGGCTAACTCTTCATCGAGAATCTTATAAGAATCTGGAGTACCAACAACATTGATAACATAAGAATAAGAGAAGCAACTTCAAAATCAATTCTTCCATAAGAAGGGAAACAATGTAAGTACTCCTAGCTTCTAAGAGTAGAGTATCTTTGGAAGCTCGTTCATTGCATTATGTACAATCGGAGTCGTGAAAAAGAAGGAAAGGGACAGCCTCACATACCTTGTATATACTGTCCCAACCTCAAGCTACGCAAATTTCACAACTCCTTAATCTACAATAAGAGAAACGACGCTATCGTTATCGTTTAAGCGTCATAACTATTACGTATCGACCACAACCTGTTTTACGATAAAACAGACAGCACCTCCCCTATTTATATGACTTCACACTAGTCAAAACAATCACCTAACAGCCCAAACAACATCAATAATAGTCATATTGAGCCTCCCAAAATAGTCCACACACAACCAAATCACTTCACACATAAGACGATCACCGTAGTCGTGTCAAACGACCCGAAAATGTTACAACTAACGACCAGCTCCCAACCCTACATATATATGGTGTTTATCCACACCCTTCCTCCTTCAAAACTCCACAAAACAGTAGTAAAACACGCAGCCCAACAGCAATAGAAAACAGCCTGCTACAAGTCAAATAACTCGAATTCACGGCTTCCGATCACCGTCCCGTGAGTTCTAACTATTAGGGAACACATTTATCAACCTTTCTTGATATTTAAGAACTTAAATACAGATATTAGACGTGNAGTAGATAGCTTGAGGTTATTTTTATGGGTGTTCTCTGTTCGTTTTATTCTGAAATATGAAGAGAAAGCCGACCTAAGACACATATATATCTATTTTGGAAAAAGTCAAAGAGGTGCTAGCTTGGAACCCTAGGATTGGTCAATCTTCTGATGCTTATATCTTTTTATCCCGATGTCGTATGAACGAACGGTTAAGAGCGTTGGAGAGTAAATTCCAAGACCTTAAATTTGGTATATTATATGTCCCAATAAGACCTAATATATTACATGAAATGTATTTCTCAAAAAGCTCTAGTGATCCACCTACTTGTCACTTATGATGTCTGCGCAGTCTCGCGAAATTGCAAATATCACTCTACTCCTATGTTGTATTAATGAACGGTTTAATGCGTTGGAAACTGGACTCATAGATATTCAGTGTGGTTGGTGGATCATCCCTTAATTATAAGTATATTGGGAGAAAAGTGTATTTGACCTAAGTTTCAAAAAATTTATGAATGTAACTTGTGAAGACCTATTCCAACTTCTGTTCCAAGACTTGCTTGACTTCAAAACGTAGCACACGACTATCATATGACAAAATTAAATCATAGCATAACCTCTTTATGATTTAATTAACCATAGTATCACCCTAAAGTACATGTTATAACATTCCAAACTCGTTGACTTTTGACGAAACTTATTCCCTTCAGTTGGTTTAGCTTCTAAGCTTTCCAACCCTCTTGGTACTCGTTATTCATGATCTTAAAATTTGTAACCTCTAATGTAACATGTTTAACTTACTTTATATTCCATCAAATATAATCTTATTTCTGAGCTTACATCAATTGACTTACGATGTACTCTCACGTACGAAAACATGGGGTGTAACACTGCACTTGTTCAAATTTTGGCAATTTGCTTGGGTGCTGGTATTGGCCAAGGACCCATTGGGGCCCTAGGGAGCTTTTACGCACCCAGGCCATGTAAGGCTGTGAAACTCGAAAGGTGTGAGGTTGGAAGATTGGGCCTTATTGAAGGCTCCCTATAGAAATAACTTCTCATTTTCCTTTTGCTACTGTAATTCATTATTATTGGTTTGTAATAACTTGTAAACAGATATTGGGATTTGGATAGTGAATATGGGAGTGACTATGCATGTTTAGTATAATAATGGGTAGAAAACATGCCTGTAGGATTTTACTTACTTGTGTGCGCAATAGATATCCTGTTTAGGATATGCACCATAAACCATGCTTAGGTATTTCATTCCAGCATGCCTATTCATATCATTTTATAAACATTGCTCCCCGTTAATAACTACAACAAGTAATGGAACTGTCCTGACATACTACTGCTGCATCTTCATAAGCATTGCATGTAGAAAACCTGCCTATAGGATTTTTACTTATGTGCATTAGATATACTGCTATTTAGGACTTCATATTGGTTTTGAATTAAAGTTGTTGAACACTTAATCAGCATGCTTAACTTAACAAGTCTCACTAAAACTGGTTCAAATGGCTCAAATTGGTTTCCTGCAAATGTATTATCCTGCATATCCTTAAAAATCAGAACTTAAGTCTACATGCTCACCTTTAAACAAATAGGCAATGTATACGATGCCTAGGCAAACTTTAGGCCTAAGACATATTAAAACAAACTAATTGTGCTTTGCTTGCTGGTATTAGGAACAATCAGTCCCTTTTGGAATTCTCAAACTTTGTTGTTTTCATTTACTCCTGACTACTGGTTCTCTAAAGGCTATCTCTCCCTCTACTAGAAAATTTTAAACTGCTGTCTCTAAACTACTGCACTCTTAAAATCAATCACCCTCTTAAACTACTCAATCTTAACTGAATCTCCTGCTTCACCACTAAGTTTTTTCAAAATATATCCTTTTTACCAAAACTATCAAAACTTACTGTTTTATCTCAAAACCTCTGTTTTAAATCTTCCTTTAAGACTTTAGATGTGTTTGAGACGTGCTACTTACATGTTTACCTGCGGGGGAATTTGTGAGCCCTTATTTGTCTTTACGTGTTCCCTTACATGTAGTCCTACTTGTTATGTATGTCTCTTAGCATTTTATCCTTTAAACCTAAGGGTTCAGCCTAGTACTCACCTTGTAGGATTAGTAGTCCTAAATACCCTCCAGGATGGGACGGGTAATAGCACGCAATAAGCTTCGTGACTGACACACAGATTATAAATACCTTAGGGGGTGGGAAGGGTACAATACGGATATGATGACCGGTGCGCTAATACCACGTGTAGCCCCTCTTCGAGGATATGACATACCGGGTATTGCATTGATGTGATCCGTATTACTTTAAACCTAGGACAGTTCTTTTCAAATTTTTATTCTAATGTTTCCCTAAACCTTTAAAGATTTCATACTTGTTTGAAATCCCCTCTCATATGAACCTTACTAGCTACTTGTTCACCGTCAAAATTCACAAAACTTCTTGGCTGGGACCCACAATTGTGGATCTTGAGGGGTGCCTAACAACTTCCCCTTCGGATAATTTCAAGCCCTTACCCAATCTCTGGTAACGCAAACTAGTTTATGAGTTATCAACTCTAGGTGCCCTAACGCACCACAAAAATCTTTAGGTGGTGACTCTTCCTTAAACCCTCTTCCTTTAAGGAGTTGTCCAAAATGTCATAAACCCGATCTCTCCGTACCTAACCCGTGAGATAGAAAAAAGGGGGCACGACAGTTGGCAGGGGTGTGGGGAAATGCCCTGTGCAATCGCATGGGCATGTGTGCGTTCGTACAGGGGTGATTTGTCGCCTGGCCCAGTTTATTCTCCGCGTTTGCACCCCCTCCCCCGCAATCGCACAGGCCTGGCCCAATTGCTCTCCGCAATCGCAAGTCCACTTCCGCGATCGCACTGTGGACTTTTAGGGGTCCTGGCTGTTGACTTTCGCGATTGCGCTGCCCCAGCTGCGATCGCACATAAGGGGCAGCTGGGCAGTGTTGTTCTTAAACGGGACTTAGTCCCATTTTTGCCATTTTTCATCACTTGGGGCGATTTTTGGAGCTTTCAAAGAGGGGATTTCACCTAGAAACTTAGAGGTAAGTGGTTTCTACTATAATTTAAGTTGAATACTTGAACTTTTAGGTGGATTAATACACTAATTAGAGGAAAATCACGGGTTAGATTAAAAACCTAGGTTTTATGAATATTGGGAGAATTACCAAGAAATTTGCCATGAATTCACACAAAAACTACATATTAATGATCCTTAGGTTATGGGTAATCGATTCCTTCGAAAATTTTCAGAACCAAGCGTGCGGGCCCGGTTGTGAATTTTGGGATTTCTTCAAGAATGATGAAATGACCGAGTAAATAGGAGAATTCCATGCTTTTGAGTATAATTTGATATATTTACATAACATTTGATAGTTTCGAGTCCTTGGGTGACGAGTTTGGAGTTTCGGGCGCATTCTTGGTCGGGGAAGTAGATTCGACACGAGGTGAGTCTCCTTTCTAACCTTGTAAGAGGGAATTTTCCCCATAGGTTATCTAAATGCTATGTGTTAATGCGTGTGTGAGGGGGAGGGGGGGCTACGTACGTACCAAGTGACGAGAGTCTGTACGTAGCGGCTATTATTGTTATGTCGGGTAGTTTTATGACCCACGATCATGCTTTTATGTGCCTTACATGTATCCCTAAATGTATGTTGAGTTAATTATTATTCTTGAATTGGCATGGAGATATTAGGAAGTCATGTTTTATATTTCATTACTTAAGCTCTTGTTTTCAAGTATAATCTCTATTAAATGCCTGAATTTCTAATAATTCTGTGTATGTATATGAGCACCCGCGTCACATGTATGATTCGTGGGCGAGGTAGCCATATTATTATGTAAACTGCGTCGCATGATCGATTCATGAGCGGGGTAATAGATACATCTATGGTTCGAGCCGTTCGACCCTCGACAATGCACATTTATTTTTGCGACGCTTAGGTCGTATGCCCCGGCATACTATGTGTTGTATATTTGACAGAGAGTCTTGTCGTTATTATATAAACTGCTTCATGTGAAAAGGGAAAGTGGTTCATTATATATTGTTGTGATTTGACAGGTCGAAGTAAGTAAGTTGTAAATTTATATTTGATATTTCTTGTCTTTGTGATTCTAGGACTGTTGTCCATGCTTAGTCTTATTTAGCCCTGTTATTTACTCATGGCCCTAGTAAGTATCACGTCTACTTCTCGTCACTACTTCTTCGAGATTAGACGGGATACTCACTGGGTACATATTCGTTTATATGTACTCATGCTACACTTCTATACTTAATTGTACAGGTTCTGAGGCAGGTGCATCTGATTATCAGACCGGAGCGCGATCTTGAGAGAATACTCTGTACCCGACTCTACGGTGAGCTGTTTCCCCCTTGGCGATCCTCAAAAGCACTTGGGAGTTGTTTGTTTGCTATTTCTGTCCATTTCCTTCTGACAGTAGCACAATATTTTATCTTATTTTGTATATCCCACTAGTCCGCCCGTAGACTTGTGACACTAGGTCTTGGCACGTAGTAAATATTATATTTTGGCACTGTATATATGTTATCTACTGTCCTTTTGGTTGTGTTGATCTAAATTGGCTAAGTTATACGTTTTCACCTTACAATGCTAAACCTTAAAAATTGGCAAAGTTTCGGAAAATCTATCAAATAAGGCAATCTCGTTAGTAACACAAGTGTTGTCTTTCCTGACCCTGGCGTTGGGCGCCATCACGACCTGAGTTTAGATTTGGGTCATGACATCCAACAATAGTCCCTACGTACGAGTGACACTAAACCCTTAATTTTTTTTGTAGGATAAAGGTCACAACTATCATGTGAGGACATGGAAGAATGCTGCTCACTCATGGCCTCACTATCCTTGGCAAAAGAATACTCGGCAGGAACAGTCTCATCGACTCTCGGCTCACGAAGTGGTTCATTGTGTTCTCTACTCTTTGATGAAGATATAGAAGCCCTAGTCCTAGAAGATGACAAGGAAATTTTATACCTAGAAGATGGTGAAGGAGTAGTATGGGAAGAAGAAGAACCCCTGGAAGGTGTAGAACTTAAGCTCCTAAGTCTACCACCCCTCCTACTCCGTGTTGGAGCAGAAGAAGGAGTCAATTCATCTAGAATAATGACCTTTTTGGATTGATGGTTTGAAGAAGACATGTTTACAAGAATGAAGAATTTACAGATAAAGAAAGAAGGTTAGAAGTTTTTCGTGAAAGCAAAGAAAGGAAAAGGGGTATTTATACTCAGAGGCGACCGTCAAAAAAATGGAAAAAATAGTGATGTGAAAGTCATAATTGAAACTATCACTTCGTGATTGATGCAGCCGCAAAAAGCCCTAAAAGGCGCTGAATAATTGCAGAATAAATCCGAGAATACCACGTGGCACGGGCATTAAATGGAATTGGCAAGCGACGTATACATTCAGAGAAGGGCGTAATGGTACGAGTAAAGCAGCGGCAAAATATTCCCGCCATAAATGAGTATCCAATTACTAAATATTTAATTGATAAATAAATGGTAAGTTGGGGGACTATCTGTGTTGGTAAAAATAGACTTCACATGTATACTAAATATGATGACAGAGTAGTCCATGTTGAGCAATGAAAACATAACAACTGGACGAGACTTTGTGAAGAGGTACGAGACAAAGAGGAACGGAATGGCATACCCACTGATACGCTCAAATTACACCTTAAAATAGTGTAAGAGATCAATGTCAAATATAGTAACCCAACAAGGTTGGGGTCGAATCCCACAGATAACAATATGGAGGTGATTAGGAATGCAAAAGAATTATCACTTATCGCGCAATGCCAAACAAATAGATTTTGGTTTTGAAAATATTTATATCTAATTGCAAGAATATAAACTAACCTAGAAAGCAAGTAAAATGATCAATGGCAACAAGTATGAATGCTTCGGGAATTACACGCAAGTAACGATCCAATGTATTTTACGATTTTACAAATATGAGCGAGTTTATGTTAATTAGCCACGGGTAATTATTCTTAATTATCTTTTCCCAAAGACTAACAAGACTTCCTAATTGAATTATTCCTAACCCAATTAAGAGATTAAGCACACCCGGTTATGGCTACAAGTAGTTCAATCATATCCCTAGGTAGAATCTAAAAAATGAGGGTTAAAGCCTCAAGTTCTTGTTAATTAATCTTTCCCAACCCCAAATTATCTTTTCCAAAATTAATTCGGAGTTAATGGGCGAGTCCTAGGGTTAGCTAATCTCTTTGGAAACATTAAAGAACAAGAATAATTAAATTAACAATAACTCACTTCATAGATACATAAAAGTCACTAAATACATAAGCACAACAAGGTATTTAATCCACACTTTAAATATGTAAATTTCCATAAACAAGATTCAAGTGTTGGAAATAAATACTACACACTTTAATATACAATACAAAGCAAGGAAATGAAGAAACAAACATAAATGGGTAAGAAATTCTTAACCACAAGGTTGAAATCTTCAAATCCCAAGTGTGTCTGAAAACCCTAGCTTCCACAAATGTTCTTCCTTGTCTCCAAGACACAAAATATATTTTTACAAAGCCAATGATATGCAAAATGATCTGCTAGGTCGAGTATATAAGAGATTTGGGGATTAAAATGTGAAGTTCCAAAATTGCCCAGGACTGCCCAGAAAATACTTCTGTGCGATCGCAACAGTGCACTTGCGTCCGTAGTGTATCATTTCCCACCAGTATGCGATCACATACAAAGTTGTGCGTTCGCACAGTGTCTTTGACCAACCGCTGACCACCCGTTTAAAGCAATTCATTCGCATCTTTCACTTTGCGGTCGCATAGTAATTGTTCCTGGAACTTATGCGATCGCATTAGAATATATGCGATCGCACAGTATAAAAACTGGGCAGATTTCCTAATTTTTATTTTAGCTCCTTTTTGACTTGTTTTCACACTATTTCTTCACAATCATCTCTAAATCACTGGACACCTGAAATATACCAATAAATCATCAATAAACGTCTTAATTCTCAACACAATTACACAAAATATTTAAGTATTAAGAGGAGATAAGTTGGTAAAATACCGACTTATCAAACCCCCAAACTTAAAATATTGCTTGTCCTCAAGCAATTCAAGAACTAAGAACACCTCACAAGAATATGATCACTTAAACTCTATGGCATACCAAATATCATTTAAAGTCAATAAGGGGCAATTCAAGCACAATCTAATGACTTTGGTTAGTACCAACAATTAATCCAAGTTATATGAATCACTAACATTTTGCACATTTTATTTCATTTTCAAAAGAACACATTAACCAAAGTAACCCCCAAGTCATGACACTAAATATTCAAAATTTGCCTCTCTATCACAATTGTCTTCCCTCGCTTATTCCTCCAAATTTAAAATGGGATTAAATTCACAACTTTAGTCTCATGTGCCCTCACACTTTAAGAGAGAATCCCAAGCTCACAAATTGCAATTTAAAACATAGATGGGATGTCAACTAGAAAACTCAACTCTCTCTCACACAAAGATATTCAAATGCACACAAGTAGTACCATAGGCTTGCCCTTTATGTATTTCTCCACTAATGTAGACATACTTTGTTCAAAATCAACTAGGACTTAAAGGGTTGTTGCAGTTTAGGCTTTTGGTTAAGGTAGGGCACAATTTGGTAAAAGTGACTCAAAACCTCCCTAAGCACTACACTTTTTCAAAAATCAAAGTCCACTTCCTTCAAGAACTTTTCCACCCTTTCTTCTTCTTTTTTTTATATATCACCTAGTCTTCCTTTTATTCATACTTCCTTTATGTATATTTTCTTTCTTTTCATTTCATCATCATTTTTTTAGAAGCTTCCATATCACAACTTTTTTCAATCTCCACCCCCAAACTTAGGCTTTTAGCCTATATGCATACTTGAAATTACTTAAGGAGGTATGGTTCCACAAGAAAATCACTAAGAATCTTGTAACATGGTTGCCAAAGAAAATGTTAAAAAGCTCAAAAGGGTTGACTAGGAAAAACATTCATGGGTAGGAAATTTCGGCACAAAAATGGTCCAAGGAAGGCCTATTATCATTTTTCAAACCAAGTTAATCTAAGATTTCGCTTTGATGCACATCCCGGGCAAGTTCTAGACCACAAATGATGCAAAAGAACTTCACAGTTAAACTCATCACACATGGCACATGAAAACTCAAATGGAATACAAATCAAAAATCCAATTGGAACTAATGAAACTCAAGGAAGTCACATGAAGCCTAAAAGACTATTTAGTGAATCAAAGAGCCAAAATTAGAATCTAAAAATCACAACAAGAAGCATTCTTATTATTTCATATAAAGCTCAAAAATTTCATATGCCAAGGTTTAAATCATATTGGTACTAAACAAGTCACACGTTGGCTTATGGGCACAAGATTACACCCCAAAAACCAATTTATTCACACCTAACTACTAAACTAACTACTAAAAAAAAACTAAACAAGACTAATCCCGTAAGAAAGTTGTCACGTCATCCATCATAGGGAAAAGCCACCCGGTTCAACACAAATAAATTTCCTTGGAAAAGAACAGTGGTAGAAAGAAAAACCAAGGAGTTTCATTAATACTACTATAATGAAACAAAAACATAAACAAAAATAAACACAAATAATGATAAGAAAAAATAAAGATCAACAAACAAAAGCAAAAATTCTAAATACTACAATGAAAGATAAAAATCAAAATACAAACAACTAAGAACAAAAATACAAGCCAACAAGATATTATAACTAAACTAAAAATGTTAGTCAATCCACACAACTCACAAAAAGTATGTCATGCTCCATGTGATGCTCTACAACATAGATAAAGTATGAGCCACCCCCAACCTAAAGTGTTGCATTGTTCCCAATGCAACTAATAAAAATAAGGTAAAATGAAGGAGGTGCTCCCCGAATAGCATCACTCGTCACTGGAGGTAGTGGGAAATTTGAGCTCCACATCCTCATCATCATCATCCTCAGAATCCTGTGAGCCACATAGTGAACTCAGCTTGTGTATCATCCTCGACAGAAACTTGCTCTTCTTATTTTCATGCTCCTTGAATTTAATCTGTCGCCTTTCAAGTTTTCCTTGCCTCTGGCTCATGTCCTCTAACCTGTTCTTGATTGCCTTTTGCTCCAGGACTACATCATCCAAGGCCGGTGGCCTTCTACAGACCCAGTCAAAGTGCCTTCTCCAGATGGACCAGAGGGAAGACCTGCGACAAGGTGTCGAATCTGAGCATCTACACCATAGATCTGATGGGAGATGTGGCGCATAATGGGGGGGCCATAAGGAAGGGGCTCCATGGAGCCCTGTGATCCTGCTGTAGCTTTGGAGGCACCACCGGATCCCTTGGCGGACTCATCAAACTACCCGAATGAAGGAGATAAAACACCAATCCTTCTCTTCTTCTTCTTTCCAGTTGGCCCTTTTAGTAGTAATGGCTAAATTGCTACGGCAGGGTCCTTCCCAACATCAGTCGGGTTTGGTAGCACCTGAGCATTATAACACAACTGAGTGATCAATGAGGGGAAAAATAGGCTTCTAGACCTTCCATTGCACGCTTCCTCAATCTCACTCACGATGTGTTGGCCCGCGTTCACCGGTAAGCCATCCATAACAACAGCGATCATCAATGCCTTTTTAGGCGTCACCTTAGTCTTATGCCTGGTTGGAAAAATCCTGGCACAAATAATGGATAGCCAAATCTTGGCTTCCACAGTGAACTCGTGAGAATCAACCCCTTTATGAAATCTTGCCCAAGTCAGCTGCACCCCATCATGAAGCTTTTCCACAAACCAATATGTTCCTCGCTCTCTTCTCCTAGCTCAGTATATTTCATTGTCTACATTGGGAAGCCCATAGTGTGCATTTATCACCTTAGGACCAAAGTCTAGTCGCTTGCCTCTGACAAAGGTGAAAACATCCCCTGGAAATTAGTTCTCACGGCGTTGGCATAAAATTCGCAAACTATTGTGTAGTTCGCCTTGATTGGCTCAAGAGCAAAGCATATCCATCCACTATCGGTCAGTCGCTGGAGAAACTCCGGCATCTTAGCCTCGAGTTTGTCTAGATGGATGCCCCTTTCTTTGAAAATGCTTTTTGACATGATCCTGTCATAATTTCTTTCACATTCCGCTGTCGTGAACCTAGTTACACCAATATACTCTTCTTCCACAGCTGGAGGAAAATTCTCTAACATATTTTGCACATTCTCAACATTTTTCGAGGCCATTCTCTGCACAAAGTACCTACAAATTAAGACAAAATGTTAAACGCATTAACAGGTACCTTATACACATTATTATAATGTATTTAGGCCAAAGAAACGAGGCGCGAAGCAGCAGCACGTAAAGTTATGAAGGTACTAGTTCATTGCCAGTTCTGGTTAGCAGTGCGATCGCAATCTTCCCATTGCAATTGCATAGGGACAATATTTAGCTCACCCTGGCAGCACTGTGCGATCGCGGAGTGTGCAATGTGATCGCACAGTGCAATTTTACAACTTCCAATTTTTTGACATTGTGCGATCGCGCCCAGGAAACTGCGATTGCATATGCACTTTTTTCGCACAGTGATTTTCTTCTCTTGGGCATTTTCACAAGCACACACAAGGCAACAAATTTTTACCTCAATTTCAGAGATTTAGGGCACAATTTAGCCAAAAATTTATTCAAGAATCAGAAAATTTTCACTCAACCAATCCTCACCCAGTAGACATGCACACATTCAACACAAAATTCAAAACAAAAACACTAAACTAAGAATCATAAAAGATGGACATGGGGAAAAAGGAAAAGCAAATGTTTATTTACACAAAAATTAAACTTGTGAAAGAGAGAATTTTGTGATGAATTACATACCGGAGAGATTGAACTTGATTTATTGTGTGAAATTGAAGAGAGAAAGCCTTTTGATGAATTTTTGAGAGTATAGGAGTGGGGAAATCTGTTTTGGGTAGGAAGATAGGCGATTTTGGGTTCCCCACGTTTAAAAATCAGATGGCCTTACCTGGAAGCAGTGCGTTCGCACACTGACAACTACGATCGCACAATTTAAATTTTGACAGAATTTTGCGATAGCATAACCATCTATGCGGTCGCAGAGTGTACTGAAGTGCTGACTACTATGCGATTGCACTTGTCATTCTGCGATCACATAGTGCAACAGTGTGCTGCACTGCAATTGTTTTGCACCAGCACTGTTTTGTGGCCACCCGGTCACCCCGACCTGCTCAAATACACTCCAAAAATTTTGAAACTTGGCAGATTGGTTAGAAAAAATATAATAAGCTATTCTACAAAAGAAAATTTCAATAACGACCAAAATATTTGAAATACGATGGGTTGCCTCCCACCAAGCGCCGCATTTAACGTCGTGGCACAACGCAAATCACTTTACCACTTTTCTCGCCACTTGGATGATATGAATTGGGAACCTAGCTTTTAATCAAGCTTGTGACGATGGGCGGTGGGGTGGTAAATAGGTGGCCGAGCCAAGCCTTAGTTTCATCATTTTGCACTTCTTGGCTCTCAAGTGAGGAATGTCATTTTGCTTTCTTGGTTCCTCAAATTGTAAGATGTATGGTATGAATTTTACCTCCTCGCAAAACTCCATTGATTTGTGTAGTTCAACTTCCATTTTACCACAAAATTACAGTGTTGAAAAATGCTTGGAATGTGCCTTCAAATCTCCAACTTGCAAACGTTCCCGGATTTTGACATCCTCATTTTCCCCCGGAATAGAGTCAATTTCAATAACCCCGGTTGAATCTAATTCCATATTTTTGTTGGCATCACTAACACTCATGGAGTCAGTTGGCGGATGTTCAAGGCTAGATTCCTCAAAATAAAACTCACTCTCACCCTCGGAATTGAACTATTCTTGGCTTCCATCCACACTTTCAACTTGAGAGGCATGGTGAGCCTCCATTAATGCTTGCATTTGATCCTCCAAAGTGCGGATGTGCTCATCATTTTGAGTCACTTCATGCTTCAATTCCTCGAGTGCAAAGTGGTGTTTTTCCTCATTTTCAAGAATGGCCTCCAACATGAGCATCATCCTCTCATTTTGAGCATTTGAGAGTTCTTCTTGGCTTTGTTCAAGTGCCAAGGAAGAATTTTAAACTTCAACCTCTAAGGGAGGTTCTTGGATATCACCCACCTCCAAGGCTTTTTGAACCCTTGAAGCTTCAATCATTGCATCCATTTGTGAGTGCAACCTTTCAAGTGCCAAATCATTTTGGAGACTATTCTCCAAAAGCTCTTCCAAGACATTTTTCTCATGGTTTCCTTATTCAAGTAAGCATTCGAACATGAGCTTGAACTCTCCATTTCTACCATGCTCAATTTCCTCCACTTCTTCACCCCTAAACATTCCATCACAAAAAGTAGAATCATCATAGTGGGGGCTCGGGGAGGGGACAGACAAATATACACAATCATACCAATGACCATTCTGGGAACCACACCTATCACAAATACTCCACTCATAGGTTTGATATTGTGCGCCTAATCCATCCCAGGAGAATTTAAACAATTTTTCCACGAGTGTGGTCCTCCACAATAAGGACAAGGGTCATCAAAGTATGAACAACTACCCTCCGACCAATTTTAATTATAAGTTGCCATATTTTTATTTTTTATATCAAAAATTAAGAAATTAAGCAAGAAAAATAATTACACAAATATTCGCAAGTTTGGATCAAAGCACTTATGCTTACTTCTCAACCAACCTAAATTACGCAAATTGTTCCCCGGCAACAGCGCCAAAATTTGATACGCTCAAATTACACCTTAAAATAGTGTAAGCGATCGATGTCAAATAAAGTAACCCAACAAGGTTGGGGTCAAATCCCACAGAGAACAATATGGAGGCGATTAGCAATGCAAGAGAATTATCACTTATAACGCAATGCCAAACAAATAGATTTTGGTTTTGAAAATATTTATATCTAATTACAAAAATAAAAACTAACCTAGAAAGCAAGTAAAATGATCAATAGCAACAAGTATAGATGCTTCGGGAATTACATGCAAGTAACGATCCAATGTATTTCACGATTTTACAAATATGAGCGAGTTTATGTTAATTAGCCACGGATAATAATTCTTAATTAGATTTTTCCAAAGACTAACAAGACTTCCTAATTGAATTATTCCTTACCCAATTAAGATATTAAGCACACCCGGTTATGGCTACAAGTAGTTCAATCCTATCCCTAGGTAGAATCTATAAAATGAGGCTTAAAGCCTCAAGTTCTTGTTAATTAATCTTTCCCATCCCCAAATTATCTTTTCCAAAATTAATTCGGAGTTAATGGGCGAGTCCTAGGGTTAGCTAATCCCTTTGGAAACATTAAAGAACAAGAATAATTAAGGTAACAATAACTCACTTCATAGATACATAAAAATCATTCAATACATAAGCACAACAAGGTATTTAATCCACACTTTAAATATGTAAATTTTCATAAACAAGATTCAAGTGTTGGAAATAAATACTACACACTTAAATATACAATACAAAGCAAGGAAATGAAGAAACAAACATAAATGGGTAAGAAATTCTTAACCACAAGGTTAAAATCTTCAAATCCCAAATGTGTGTGCAAACGCTAGCTTCCACAAATGTTCTTCCTTCCACAAAGCTCGCTTCACACTCCTTCGACCATCTGAACTGAACACTCTTCTGCGTCAACTTGGTCATAGAGGCTGCTATAGATGAAAATCCCTCCACGAACCGGCGATAATAGCCTGCTAGGCCTAAGAAACTCCGAATCTGTGTGGGTGAAGTGGGCCTAGGCCAATCTCTAACTGCTGAAACTTTCTTCGGATCCACCTGAATGCCCTCTGCTGATACCACGTGGCCCAAGAAATCCACATAACTCAACCACAACTCACACTTAGAAAATATGGCATACAACTACCGATCTCTCAGAGTCTGGAGGACGACTCTAAGGTGCTGCTCATGCTCCTCTCGGCTGCGAGAGTATATCAAAATATCATCTATAAACACAATCACAAAGTAGTCTAGATAAGGCCTGAATACCCGATTCATCAACCCAATAAAAGCATCGGGGGCGTTGGTTAACCCGAACGACATGACCAAGAACTCATAATGCCCATAACGAGTGCGAAAAGCTGTCTTAGGCACATCAGAAGCCCTAATCCTCAGTTGATGATAACCAGACCTCAAGTCTATTTTAGAGAACATCGTAGCACCTTGAAGCTGGTAAAATAAGTCATCAATCCTCGACAAAGGATACTTGTTCTTGATAGTAACCTTATTCAACTGCCGGTAGTCAATACACATCCTCATTGAGCTATCTTTCTTCTTCACAAATAATACTAGAGCACCCCAAGGTGAAACACTAGGCCTGATGAAGCCTTTGTCCAACAAATCATGTAACTGCTCCTTTAACTCCCTAAACTCTGGCGGAGCCATACGATACGGGGGAATGGAAATTGGCTGAGTGCCCTCAACTAGCTCAATACAAAAATCAATATCCCTGTCGGGTGGCATACCCGGCAGGTTAGCAGGGAATACCTCTAGAAGTTCATGAACTACGGGCACCGACACTATAGATGGAACATCAACACTAGAATCACGAACATAGGCCAAATAGGCCAAACAACCCTTCTCGACCATGCGCCGAGCCTTCATATAAGAAATAACCCTACCAGAAGAATGACTAGGAGTCCCTCTCCACTCTAAACGAGGCACACCTGGCAAGGCCATGGTCACTGTCTTGGCATAATAGTCCATAATAGCATGATAGAGAGATAGCCAATCCATCCCCAATATAACATCAAAGTCAACCATATCAAGAAGCAAAAGATCAACCTGAGTCTCCAGACCACCAATAGCTACTACGCAAGCACGGTAGACTCGATCTACCACTATAGAATCACCCACCGGTGTAGACACATGTACAGCAGTACCCAAGGAATCACGGGGCATACTCAAATACGGGGAAAAATATGAAGACACATAGGAGAATGTAGAACCCGGATCAAATAACACAGAAGACTCTCGGCTACAAACTGAAACCGTACCTGTAACAACTACATCAGAAGCCTCAGCATATGGACGAGCAGGAAAAGAATAACACCGGGGCTGAGCCTCTCCAACCTGTACATCGCTGGATCTACCTGCCACGGGCGGACCTCTACCTCTCATGGCCTGCCCTCCACCTCTATGCGTCTGACCTCCACCTATGGCACCACGACCACCACCCCTAGCTGGCTGAGGTGGTGAGGGTGCACCTGATGCGGGAACCATGGCACGGGAACCCTGATACTGAGAACCACCAAAACCTCGTGGGCAAAACCTAGAAATATGCCCCATACCACCGCAAATTAAGCAAGACCTCGGTTGCTGAGAATACTGACCCTAGAACTGTCCCTGACGACCAGAATGACCACTCTGATAGCTCTGAATCGGCGGTGCACTGATGGACGCCGAAGGTGCACTGCAAGATACCTGGAGTGCTGACATAAGGCCTAGGAGGATGACCTCTACCAAAAGGATCTCTGCCTCCAGATGNTCTCAATGCGCCTAGCCACATCAGCTGCATCCTGAAAGGAGATATCAGTACCCGTCTCTCTGGACATCTGAAGCCTGATGGGCTGACCTAGACCCTCAATAAACCTCCGAACCCTCTCCCGATCAGTGAGGAGTATCATAATGGCATGCCTGGCCAGCGTAATAAACCTAGTCTCGTACTGAGTGACAGACATGGAGCCCTGCTGTAGACGCTCAAACTGCCTCAGAAGATCCTCTCTTTGAGTAACTGGAAGGAACTTCCCCAAGAACAACTCGGAGAACTGACCCCAACTCAAAGGTGTAGACCCAGCTGGTCTGGTCAAGCAGAAATCTCTCCACCAAGTCTTGGCGGTGCCAGATAAACGAAATGTAGCAAAATCTACTCCATTGGACTCCACAATGCCCATGTTCCGAAGAACCTCATAACAACTGTCTAAATAATCCTGGGGATCCTCTGATGGTGCACCAGTAAATGTAGTAGTGAATAACTTGGTGAACCAGTCCAACCTCCACATAGCGTCTGCTGACATTGCTGCTCCCTCAACTGCTAGTGCCCTAATACCCGACTGAAATACTCCGGCCGTCTGAGGTGCTGGAGTCTGGAACTGAGTGGCAAGCTCTGGTGTGTGGATAGCAGGAGTCTGGGTCCCTCCCCCATCCTGAGATCCCGATGGTGCAGTAGGAAAAAGACCGTCCTGAGCCACACTCTCCATGAGTCCCACTAAGCAAACTAGAGCGTCCTGAAGCACTGGGGTGGTAATGAACACTTCTGGGACCTGAGCTCGTCCAACTGGGACTGTCTGAGTAAGAACCTCACCGGCAAAGTCTACCTGAGGGTCCTCTACTAGAGTTGTTTCTCTAGCTCTGCCTCGGCCTCCAGCACGGCCTCGGCCTCGGCCTCGGCCCCTCGTAGGAGCTGTAATAGGAGGATCAGGCTGTTGGTCGGTCGATGAGGAAGCAAGCGTTCTCGCCATCTGCGAGAGAGTAAAATAGAGACTCAATTAGCATTCAGAATTCAATTGGCACGATAGAGAATGAAAGATGTGAAGTTAATCCTAACTTTGCAGCCTCTGGGGATAAGTACAGACGTCTCCGTACCGATCCCTCAGACTCTACCGAGTTTGTCTGTGAGTTGTGAGACCTAAGCAACCTAGGGCTCTGATACCAACTTGTCACGACCCGAAATCCCACCTTCAGGCCATGACTGCGTCTAACGGTGAACCCGCTGGACAAGCCAACGTCTGAACTAAGCAAAACTCATTAAACAACTAAAACGTGGAAGTTAACTAAGGCATTGATGGCCCACAATGGGAAATTTAACAAATAACCAAAATATAACATAGCAATTTCGAAATAAAACACATATACAAATCCCAGAACTGGTGTCACATACTCACGAACTGTCTAAGAGATTACTACAAACAAAAGGTCTGAAAATAAGTACATAGGACTGTCTTGAAATACAAAGTAAGACAGAGCTGAAAGTGAATAGTAGAAGGTGACGTCAAGGCCCACGAACGTCTGCGGGTATACCTCCATGTCTCCTGTGTGAACTGATGAGATGCTCCGACCGTCAGTGATCACCGGGTCCGGCTGCGTAGTCTGCACAACATAAAGAAGTGTAGGTGTAGCATCAGTACAACCGACCTCATGTACTGAGTAAGTGTCGAGCCTAACCTCGGCGAAGTAGTGACAAGGTTAGGACCAACAACAACATACTTGTACAATTTTATAAAATTACAGGAAAAATGGCAACAGAAATAAGCAAGTAAGACAGATACGGGGAGGACATGCATGGGTAAAAGGGACAACACTTGCTAGCATGGTAGAACAGGGCAGTAACTGATATGTAAAAGAAATAAAGGCAGGAATTTAACTTCTCAACAGATAAGGAACATCAAAAGGCACGGCATGTCCCCTCGTGCATAACCTCTCGGCACTGAATGTCCCCTCGTGCATATGTAATAAAACTCGGCACGGAATGTCCCCTCGTGCATAACCTCACAATCACTCGACACGGAATGTCCCCTCGTGCATATATAATAACACTCGGCACGGAATGTCCCCTCGTGCATAACCTCATAATCACTCGGCACCGAATGTCCCCTCGTGCATATATAATAACACTCGACACGGAATGTACCCTCATGCATAACCTCACAATCACTCGGCACGGAATATCCCCTCGTGCATATATAATAACACTCGGCACGGAATGTCCCCTCGTGCATATATAGTAACACTCGGCACGGAATGTCCCCTTGTGCATAAATAATAACACAAAACAACAACATTATGTGAAAGTCAACACTAGGAAGTCTCAAGCGCATGGAAATACATCAATACAATTCTTTTGCCCCGGTAAGGAGAAATCATCAATTACAACATCAACAAATGCCCGACAAGGGTCTCAGCTATAACCAACCTCGCATCAGAATTATAAATTCAACAATGTAAGCCTCAACTGAAATAAATCACTCAATAACTCTCCATTTCATGAAACAACATCAAGGTATCACTTTTTAATTCACCAATTACTCACAGGGCGGAGAATATTAAGAACATAGTAAGTTTCATCACAAATGACTCACG
>ML298534.1:636-18786 GCA_005239495.1 Nicotiana undulata | reverse complement strand
TAAGACTTTATACCTAATCCCTCAAGCTGAGGTTAAGCCAAACACTTACCTCGGCTCCAAAGAAAATGCAAGTCAAGCCTCAATCACAGCCTTTCCTCTCGAATCCAACTCCGAATCGGGAATATCTAGACATAATGGATTTATTAACATCAATAAGTACTCAATAAACCAATTCCCAATCCAAATTATACATTTCCTACTATTCCTCTTAGAATACTAAAATTCGACCCCAGGCCCACACGTTCGGATTATCAAAAATTCATGAAGGAATTAATTACCCGGAGCTTAAGGATCGAAGTTATGTAATTTATACAAGAATTCATGGCCTAACATGGAAAAATCCCAAATATCCTCAAGAACCCTAAAATTACTACCTAATTCTATGATTTTTAGATGATTTAGTAGTGAATTTAACAAGGAATTAGTTTTTGAAACTAGTAAAACTATGGAATTTACTTACCTCAATAACAGTGGTGGAAGGTGTTTTGAGAAGCTCTCTAAAATCTTGAAGAGGAAGATGAAAATGGAGGAACAAGGCTAAGTCTCGTATTTTATAACACTGCCCAGTGATTCCTTCACCGCGATCGCGACAAGGGGCCTGCGATCGCGAAGGCCAACTGGCCAGACCTCTGCGATCGCGGAACAGGTCCCGTGATCGCGAAGAACAACTGGCGAGACCTCTGCGATCACGGCAGGGGTCCTGCGATCACGAAGAACAAACTCATCCGGCCCAGATGCGACTCAATGCGATCGCAAGAAATGGGCTGTGATCGTGAAGGTGTGGAACCTAGGCCTATGCGATCGCAGAGAGGAGGCTGTGATCGTAGTGAACAATCACTAGCCCAGCAACAGTTCTTCTCCGCGATCGCAACCCACCTTCGGCGATCGCAGAGAAGGAAACCAGATAGCAGATTTTTCTGGTTTTTCCAACTTAGCTCTCGGGGGTCAAAAACACCCCCGAGCCCCTCGGGACCCCGTCAAAAAGCACCGGCAAGTCTGTATTCACGATACGGACTCGGTCGAACTTCCGGAACATGAAAAACAACAACGGAACTCGAAATCAAACCCCAAAACCAAATTAATCAAACTTAAGAACTTTGAAATTCTTGAATTCACTTCAATGCGCCGAACCGGCCTAAACTACTCGGAATGACTTCAAAATTTTCAAACAAGTTATAAATGACACAACGGAACTACTCCTGATCTCAGAATTTCATTCGGACCTCGGGAACATAAAATCACCTTTCAAGCCAAATTTCAAATTCTTTAAAAACCTCAAAACTTCATTAACTCCATTTTTCCTTATTTGGATCCGAAACCAATCAAATCAAGTCCGTTTTACACCAAATTTCACATATAGGAAAAATAACACATAATAAACATGTCCCGGGCTCCGAAACTGTAATACGGGCCCAGTAACACGGTTTTCACATAATTATTCATTTTCAAATTCCTTGATTATTTTAAGAAAACAATTTTCTTTAAAAATTCATTTCTCGGGCTTGGGACCTCGGAATTTGATTCCGGGCATACGCCAAAGTCCCACATTTTCCTACGGACCCCCCGGGACCGTCATATCACGGGTCCGGGTCCGTTTATCAACAATGTTGACCAAAGTCAACTTTATTCTATTATTCAATTCAAAAATCCCATTTTTATCAAATTTTCACATGGAAGCTTCCTGGCTACCTGCCCGGGCTGCGCACGCATCTTGAAGTGAGATTAACGGAGGCTTTTGGGGCCTCGGAATACATATTTAGCTGGAATTACTTAGGATGACCTTTTGGGTCATCACACGAACAAGTCCCCAAATGGTTATAACTGTAGAAATTCTTAAAACGGACCTTATTTGTGTAAACGTACCCCGGAATTTGAAAGAATAAATTTTCCAGAAATTAGGTGTTATTCGACGCACTATGCGATCGCATAACGTGTATGTGGACCGCATAGTGGTGACATACATGGGCAGAATCACTGCCCATTTTGAGGACAACTATGCGGTCCATTATGCGATCGCATTTCGGTTCTGCGGACCGCATAGTTGTCGCATTCATGCCCTTTGACTTTTGGGAGGGAGGTTATGCGACACACTATGCGATCACATAACATGTATACGGACCGCATAGTGGTCGCATACTTGGGCAGATTGTTTTGAATTTTGGCCCACCTGGAGGGCCATTCTGCGGTCGCTTCTGCGGACCGCATCTCAGGAATGCGATCGCATTCCTGACCGCATTTCCGGTATCGGGCTCCTATTTTTCTAATTTTTAAACCTGACCCCCAATTCATTAAAACACCCCTTCCCTTTCATTTTAACTGATTTCTAAAGAAAATAGAGAGAAGGAAAGGAGAGTTCTTGAGAGAGAATGTTTCAACATCATCCAATTTAATTTCCAAAACCACTCAAGCCCGGATATTATCGAGTAATCTGTCATCTTCTTAACTCTAGAGGTAAGCCTTCACTCTATTTTCCCAATTTCTCAGATTTTTGATAGAAATAAAACACACATGGGTTGGTTTTGAAAAATGAAAGATGAGTCCTTGCATGCATGTGAATGTAACTCCGTAACCTAGTAATGGGGAAACGAACTTGGGTAATTATGCATAAAAGGGGGTTAGTAACCTAAGGGGGGTCACATAGTGTTTGATAAAATGCTCAATTGAATTCAAGGTTCCTAATTCTAAGTGAAATATGTCACATTGTGGAATAGATTGACGGTGATAGACGGTCTGGTGAATTGTGATAGAAATTAAAAGGGAAACTCGACTCGAGGTATGTATGGCTAACTTTAACCCTTGTAGAATCCCTTTGTTGTGATGAGCATACGTTATGTGTACCTCGTATGAAAATATGTGAATTGATTGTCTTAGTGATTGCCATACAATTGTGTTATATGAGATTCTGAAAGGATGTTAATGTGCCCAAATGTGGGAATGTATTACTGCATAATTGGAATCATTGTGCCTTGAACCCAAATATTAGCAAGTTGTTACAGCTAAGGGAAAGGAGTAAAGGGTGATTTTGTATGGGATTTTATGAATGTGTGCAAGATTTGGCCCTATTTGACCAGGGTTAGGCTTTGAAAGATTCAGAATTTATGCTTAAGGCATAGGCAAGTTGTAAGGGTAGTGACTCAGTCACGTGCTTCGTTAAGAGCATGTTCATGTGCTAGCAGAGCCTTGGATTTGATTGTATTCGGGGCTAGTCAGAGTGGGTGACTCTCAGTAGCGGTCCTAATAAATTCGGATGTTACAGAATGCGGTGTTTAAGGGTTTTGAGCAGCAGTATGATTAAGAATCGCGCTTTTGTAGCGTAATTTCTAAGAAAGGGAAAATGGTTGGAGTGTTCTATGTTATTTTCAGCATGCAGGATAGTATTGGAGGAGTGAGAGAAATAAACTCCGGGTTGTAGAAAGGTTACTAGGAGGGTATGAGACGGGTTGCGGGATTTAGGCAACATGGTCTCCTGAATCAAGGTCACTCGGGATGAATGAGGGTTGAGTTTGCTATGAGTTGAAGGAAGTTACTATTATCTTTAAGGCAATTAAAGATGATAAAAAGAAGATAGACTGGTTAGCCATGGTTGAAATGGCACATGTACGGCAGTGATCAGTTCATTCGGTGTGATTGGGTATGTGTATGGTTTGTGAAGATATCTGTGGGACATGTCAGCCGTCGTAATAGATTTCATTTGGAAGCATTAAAGCGCTATGGCCTGTCAGGTGTAGGCGGTTCCCGAAAGGTTTATGGTGGTCCTGATCACTACTTAAGGATTTGCATGTATTGTTATTGTGAGAATTCACTTGTGTGTTGTTATGGTTCTTATGAATTAAGGTAAGTAAGAGGTTTCTATATGATGAAGTTTTCACCCTATTAGTGGTTCAGGAAGTATGATGGAATTCCTATGCTATTCCATATCGGCATGTTGGGTGCAGTTGTTAGCGTGGAGCTGGAAGTAAGAATCGAGATTGCGGTTTGGTGTTAACAAGGATGTCATGAGCTCGGAGGAGAAAGAACAAGGGATTTGAATGTTTAGAATAAGCTGATGTTGTCTTCAGTGTTATCTGCGATCGGTTTTTGGTGAGAGAGGTTTGTACCCTGGTTAGGGGTCCTTGAATTGTTTTACAGCCTTAGGGTGGTCAGTTGTATGGATGTGCATACTTGTTACCTTGTGTGGAAGGACGTGGGAGCCTGACCATGGGAAGATTGTATAAGTGTGACATGTAGTCACCTGATTGGTTGAACAATTAGATCGAGTATAAAGGAGTGTAATATTGCTTAATTGAGAATTTATGCCTGGAAGGCGTTCGATTCAGTTGATTGTTGATTGTGGGGTGTTTGTCCCGGTTATGATGGTTGTTCTTGTGTATTATGAGAGGAATCGGGGGTATTATGGACCCAGGTGAGGCTATTATCCTAGTACTGTGTGAGCGGGATCAGCTTAAGGGTTGGGAATGGATTCAATGTGGTTGTGGACTTCACGCGAATCAGGTATGTTCATATCTATATAGCGTTCCTTAAGGAGGGGTGTTGGAATATTAGTTGTTGTTACGTCTTCGTCAAATTCAGGTATATTATGATCGTGCCGTGTGAGTTGTGAAACGGCTTGATAATTTCTTATGTGTTGAGATTCCGCGTAGTGATAAGGTTATGTGAACAGGATGTCTCTCGAGATTCAGATTATATATCGCACCTCAGTTGTGCTTGAGTTTGTAGCATATGGCTCTATCAGTCTCCCCAGAATGGTATTATGCACTCATCGTGCTTGTGACCGACATTCAGTAATTTGTAATAGTGAGCAATTCAGCTCCGTGTATATTTCCTTATGTAAATTTTATGTAGGGATCGGGTGGCACGCCACCACGGGTATGTTATTTGGATCGGGTTGCACGCTGTAACAGTGTGATGATGAGTACGGTCCCCTATATTTATTTTTCTTATGTTATACTTCCTATTCTCTGAGGAAGGTTCACATTTGTAGCGTGAGTCGAGTAGTCCCTTCCTGTGTTATTTCCTTATGTGTCATGTTCGAATTGCGGCCTATTGGCGCATTGTGGCATCGTGTGAGAGTGTTGGTCACGTCTGGGGTGATTGGTTGAGAGCGATTCGTCGATTCGATGTTGTTTGATGTGATTTGAGGCCTCGAGCAAGTCTGTGTCATGTTTTGGGACAGGTTGGTGTCATTGGGCGGGTCCCGGGGGCCTCGGGTGGGTTCCGGGGGATTAACGGATCAATATTTGAAGTCTAAGAAAGCTGAAGTTTGCTGTCATCTGGTGTAACCGCACCTACGAGGCTTTGGCCGCAGGTGCGGAGCCGCAGGAGCGGCCTTGGGCACCGCAGGTGCAAGATTTTTGTGGCTTGGCTGGGAGCGCAGGTGCGATGCAATTTCCGCACCTGTGAAGGCGTAGATGCAGACAGTGGGGGCGCAAGTGCGAGTTTGGCTGGGGGCTTAGGAGGCCACAGGTGCGGGTGTTTGGGCGCACTTGCGGGATCGCATGTGCGAGAGGCTGATCGCAGGTGCGGATATTGGCATGGGCAGAATGTTTTAAAATGGGAAATTTTAATTTCTTGTCACGACCCAAAATCCTAACTCAGGTCGTGATGGCGCCCAATAGCGGGGTCAGGCAAGCCAACCCTTATTTAACCAAGGGTTCGTTTTTATTTGAGTAAATATTTCATCATATACCAAGTTATAAGGTTTGAAACATAATATCGAAAGATAATTAACCAGTTTTAATCCAAAAGCAGCCGTAAAGAGGCGCGAGCCAAAAATATATATACAGGCTAGAATACATGATAAATACTACCTGTGTGCCAGGAACTAGTGTCACGAGTATCACGGGCCTACTAACTGGACATAAGAAAGATAAAATATACAATCCCATTGTCTGAAATAAGTAGACGGGAACATAAACCAAGAGAAACTCCATGGTGCTGCTGAGGATCGTCAGGAGAAGCAGTTCACCGTGAAGTGAGGTCCGCTACCGTCAATATCTAGCTCCGGTCTGATAACCAGAAGCACCAGCCTCAGAACCTGTACAGTTAAGTACATAAGTGCAGCATGAGTACATAAATAATATGTACCCAGTGAGTATCCCGTCTAATCTCGAATAAGTAGTGACGAGAGGTCGACTTGACACTCACTAAGGTCCAATAGTAGAATAACAGGATATAATGAAAGCAGTAGGCATGTATGACCGTGTACAACAAATATGTGTAAGGCACAAAAACCCAAGTAAATACTGAAAGTAAATAACATTTTCCACTTTGTGTTCCCCCAAATATCGGTCAAGTCAATATCACTGAAACAGTACCAAATGGCCGTGCGCACACAGGAATAAGAAAAATGGTCGGAGTCGTAAAGGAAATATCCAGGCGATGAATAGTCGTAAAGCTTCCCCCGCTCGCGAATCATACGTGCGAGTCAGGTGCTGACATACTTATATAGAATTATCATAAAGCTTCCCCCGGTCGCGAATCATACATGCGACTCGGGTGCTGACACATTTGCTGAATTAGCATGAAGCTTCCCCCGCTCGCGAATCATACCTGCGACTCGGGTGCTGACACATTTACCGAATTATCATAAAGCTTCCCCCGCTCGCGAATCATACCTGCGACTCGGGTGCTGACACATTTACCGAATTATCATAAAGCTTCCCCCGCTCGCGAATCATACTTGCGACTCGGGTGCTGACACACACACACACATATATATATATATATATATACTGAATTTATCAACAAGCTCAGTAGAGGCTATACTCGTAAAAAGGGTTAATTGACTGGAAATTCAAATGTAACTTTCCACCATTTTTCATGCTACTCCGAAAGTAATAAGCAACTTAAAGTAAGCCTAAAGATACATATAAGGCACGTAACAACATGCTTGTGGGCCCTAAGACTACCCGAAATATCATAATAGTCGCTATGTACGGACTCTCGTCACTTTGTACTCACGTAGCCCCCCAATACAATGACACACACCATATAGAACACCTAAGGGGACAATTCCCTCTTACAAGTTTAGAAGGGAGACTCACCTCGTGTCGAATCTACCTCACGGACCAAGGATGCGTCAAAACTCCGAACTCTACACCCGAGGACTCGCAACTAGTCAAATATTGTACAGTGATATCAATTAATGCTCAAAGTAGGGAAATTATCCTATTTATTCAAAATTTCAACATTCTTGAAAAATTCCCAAAGTTCAAACCCCGATCCTGCAAGCTCGAATTCCGAAAATTCTCAAATGAATCACTCACCCATAGACTAAGGATCGATAATATACGGTTTCTACTTGAATTCATAGCAATAAATTGGTAATTCATCAATTTCCTCAAGAACCATAGGTTACTACCCAAATCTTGATTTTTCAATGATTTAGTAGTTCAAGTTCTTGATTTCTATAACAATGCGCCAAACCGACCTATACTACTCGAAATGAAACCAAATTTTGCAGGCAAGTCATAAATGACATAACAGACCTATTCTCGATCTTTGAATTTCGTTCGGACCTCGATAACATAAAAATCACATTCCAAACCAAATTTCAACTTAAGGAAATTCTTATTTCTATATTGGGCGCCGAAATGCTCCCGTGTCACCATAAACCCGTTCCGAACACACATTCACATCCGAAATCATCATACTAAGCTACTGGAGCTATCGGAACTTGATTCCGGAGTCGTTTGCTCAAAATGTTGACCAAAGTCAAACTTGGCCAAAAAGGCCAACCTTAAGGACCCAAGTGTTCCTATAGCACTCTAAACACTTACAGATCCCGAACCACCCGTCCCCGCAAGTTAAAAATCACACGAAGCCGCTATGGGAAGTCTCATTTAGGGGAACGGGGTCCTAATACGCAAAACGACCGGTTGGGTCGTTACATTTCTTCTCCAATTTTCATCTTGGCATGGGCGATTGTGGGGAGCTTCAAAGAGGGATTTCCGTCAGAGATCACAAGGTAAGTAATTTCTTCACGTTTTTGAGTTAATTACAAGATTGTTACATGGATTAGATATGAGAAATTTGGGAAAATTTGGGAATTTTGAAGGAAACCTACAAATTGGGTAATTTTGGATTTTAGCCACGAATTGAGTATGAGTATTTGAGTAAATTGTATATTTGAACTAATAAAGCTATGTCTAGAATTTATCTTCGAGAAATTTCGGAATTCGGGCACGTAGGCCCGAGGGCATTTTGGTCAATTCATTGAGCGGAGTTGGGAAATTGTATAACTTGAATTTGTTACAAGTATTAGAGTTAATTTTCTTTGCTTTTCCTGTTATTTGGTAGTTTTGGGACGTGATGCATCCATTGGGGTCGTCGGAAGGGCTTGGAAGCCGGTTATGAAGTTTCGGAGCGAGGTAAGTCTCCTTTCTAACTTTGTGAGGGGGAGTTGTCCCCATAGGTGACTTAAATAAATATATGTTATTATTTGCGAGGGCTACGTACGCATGAGGTGATAGGAGTACGTGCGTAGCTACTGTTATGCCATGTCTGGGTAGTCTAGGACCACGAGCATGCCTTACTTGTTGTCCTTATGATTTTTATCAATGATATTAGCCTGGTGATATGATCGAGTTAGTAATTGAATACTTAAAAAGTTAGAGCTTATTTTCCTTAATCAATTGAGAAGTGAATGGATCCTTCCTTGCATAATTGTGTCCCGGATGAATCGGTGATATTTAAACCCTTTCGAATTTGGCAAAATGAATTTTCAGAAATGATTTAAATACTATCTTCATGTTCTCTTGAAGAGAATCTTATTATTTTCTGAGAAGATTTTTTCTTGATAAAAATGTGGGTTTATTATGTGAATACGTGTACCTATGAGCACCTGAGTCGCATGTATGATTCGCGAGAACTTATGGTTCGGGCCGTTCGACCTTCGGCAGTGCATAGATATGATTACTTTATGGCACAAATGCACTTATGGTTCATGTCGTTCGACCCTCGGCAGTGCACAATTTACTTTTATTGTTGGTTCGGGCCGAACGACCCTCAGCGTTTCCTACGCATATATATACATATGATATACCACTTGTGACTTGAATTGTTAAATTGTCTTAAGGACGTAAACTGTTAAATGATTTCATGGCAAATGAATTGACAGATACTTGGGGGAAAAATGAAGTAAAAATTATTTATTTACTTCTAGTGTTTAATTGAATTGTTGTTACCTTTAAAGTTTACTGATTTGGTTTACCCTCGTGAGCCTTTGCTGCTGTCATATATTGTAAAATTACATTATTGGGCCCTAGTGAGTGTCAAGTCGAACTCTCGTCACAACCTCTCTGAGGTTAGGCGGGATACTTACTGAGTACACGTTATTTTCGTACTCATGCTACACTTGCTGTGCATTTTGTTGCACAGGTACTTTCATAGCGATGAGGCTGGTTTGGAGACGTAAGCGAGCTGCATCATCCGGAGGCGATCCGCAGCCGGCAGATTCTTCCTCTATGTATTGTATTTATTTTATTTTAAAGTCTTTGTCAAAATTGTATTTCGGACAAGCTTTGTAGTATTGTGTAAAAAGTCTTAGAAATTGCTCATGTACTTGTGACACCGGGTTCTGGGGTGTATTTGGGGATGTATTTTATTAAAGTGGAAAATAGACTGTTGTCTTTACCTAAATGGTTTACATCCAGTTATTATGTATTAAAGTGAAAGGTAATAATTTTAAAAATATTGAGACAAGAACTTATTTTACATTAATTAATGGTTGGCTTCCCTGACAACCTTGGATTTTGGGTCGTGACAGATAATCAAATATATACTACATGCGATGAACATGGAAAAGAAATTATTCAGAAAGAAACACCTAATCGAACCAGATTTAGTCCAAATTTAGGGTAAGAAACCCTAATTTGGGGGAAGTAAGAGAAATTAACATAAATAGGCAGATTTATGCGTAATAGAGTGAATATAGACGAAATAACACTTAAATTTAAAGTTTGAATCAATTTTGGTTAGAATAAAAAAGGATTTAAAAACCTTAACCTTAGAGTTAAGTACGAATCAGTGAGAGATATGAAGATAATCGTACTTACAAAGAACAAGTGATGAACCCAGACGGAAAAATCATCAAGTTAAGGATTTGAACTAATTTTTGTTCGATTCTTACAAGAACTGCTTGCTATTTTAGACAAGCAATTAGGTAATAGCAAAAACGGGTAGCCAGTAAGGAGGAGGGACCAAATATGGTAAGGAATCATGGATTGATTCCATTTTGGGGTTGGAATTGGAGAGAGTAGGGGGATGACGGCGTCATAGTTTACAAAGGAGAAGAGCGGTTTGAGAGGATATAGAGACAACAGGAGTTGGGATAATGATTTAGGGTTTAGACCGGTAGGTTAATTAAAGGGGCAAGTGTGTTGTGGACCGTTGATTTTAGAAATCAACGGTCCTGACTCAAAGGGGTTCTGGGTCGGGTGTTTTGAACGGGTATGGGATTGGGCTAATAGGTCTTGGGTTAAGGATATTGGGTTGGTAAGGGGTGTTGGGCTATATCCGAAAATGGGGTTTAGGGGGCTAGATTTTAAATACCCAATTTAACAAATAAATAGTTTATAAAAAATAATTAATAAATAACAAAAATATAACTTGTGCACAAATGATTTCAAATAGTTACTTAAAATTTTAAAAATATGAAAAGTCATTTTCTGTATAAATAATACAATTATGCACATATATAGGCTATTATTGCAAAATATGCAATTTAGCCTAAGGATGTAAATATATTTATAATAAATACATATAAAAATATTTAAAGCTTAATATGGATATAAAATGATGAAATTAAATGATAAATTATCATAAAAATTATATAATAAAAATGCAGGAATAAATTGATTAAAAGCCTTTAAAAATTATAGAAAATTATGAAAACATACTTGATGATGCTCATGCACTATTTTGAAGGTATATATGTATATTTAAAATATATATGAGGGAAAAATTGGGTATCAACAGGTGATTGTGGATCGGTTGATCAAGTCCGTACATTTCATTCCAATTACGACTACCTATTCTTCGAAGCAGTTGGTTGAGATCCACATCCGCAAGATTGTTTGCCTTCACGATCTGTCGGTGTCCATCATTTTATATCGGAGCACACATACACGCCGTAGTTATAGAGAGCACAACATCGAGAGTTAGGCACACATGTAGAGTTGAGTACAACATTTAACCCTCCGACATACAGATAGTCCACACGCACTATTCATATACTGGAGGATATGCTACGTGCTTGCATGTGATGACCCAAGGGGTCATTTTATGAATTTAGACTCCGTTCTATGCTTAATATCCCTAAAAAGGTTAATTTTAAATACCTCGATTTGTATGCGCAGTCCGGGCGTGAAACGAGAAAGCTTTTATGTGAAAATATGAGAAATAGTAATTGTAGAGTTATAATTTGATTAAAATTGACTTTGGTCAATATTTTGAGTAAACGGACCCGGACCCGTGTTCCAACGGTCCTGGGAGGTCCGTAGTAAGATATGGGACTTGGGCGTATGCCCGAAATCGAATTCCGAGCTCCCTAACTCGGAAAATTTTAATGAAAAATGTTACACCGAATTTAAAGGAATTAAAGAATTTTTTTAAATCTAACTTAACACATTAAACCCACTTTTCCCCCAACCAATTGGTCGTCAGTTCCAATTGCCAACTCCTAATGTTACATGTGGTTCCTCCATCTCCGTCTCCTCTATAAATTCTCGTTCTTCCCTTAATTATCTCGACTTCTACTCCCCCCTCTCCAAGACCATGTTCTCCATATTTCTCAATTCCAATCTTCTTCATTTAATTTATCAATTTTTTTGCACAAAGATCATCCATATTGATTTCCTCTGAATTTCTTTTACCCTTTACACACACAAAAAAAATATGTATCCACAATAATCCTGAATTCCCAATTCTTTTCTTTGTTTACTAAATTCGTAATATTAATAACCACACTGATCAGCCATGATGAAGCTAGTAAACTGTTCCAAAGTGTCAATATATAATATAAAAAGTAGAGTTACTTTCCATGAAGTTTTATTCCACCACTAACTTGCCAGATTTAATTTTCTTTAAGCAAAAATACTTCCACTATGAATATACTCTAACCTACCAAATCTCTAATACTACATAATGCAAAGAAAGTGATTTTAAGTTTATATTCCTTTTTCACGCATATAGAAATCACTGAATTAACTAGAGGTCACCGGCAAGTTTTTGTTGGGGATAGCGGTTACGTTTCTGGTCCTAGTTTCGTCTTTCTCTTTGATGTCCTTATATGATTTTCAAAATCTTGGATCGAACATCATTATTTTGGATCAATTATGATGCAAAACAGATGTGGAATTTGGGTTCTAACTGAGATTGAGCCGAGCGGAGGAGATATTTTAAAGGAAAAATTGTAATTGAACCGTGAGTGGCATGTGAAATTGAGGTAAGTGTTTGGTCTAACCTTGATTTGAGGGAATAGGAATCCCTGCTTATTTTCTATGTGAATTGCAAGTGAGTGGTGTATAGGTGAGTTGACGAATATCTATGCACCACCAAATGGTCTGTTAAACATGATCCTTTCCCCGTTTCCAATTTAATTGATTCCTCTTTTAATTGTCCTATGTTCATTACTGTTTCTATGACACGTGGCCTTGTTATTTTGTTGTTAAATATATATATATATATATATATATATATATATATATATATATATATATATATATATATTCATGTTCCTGTTGGTTTCATTTTTGAGATAATATTGATGAAATTTGTGAGAAAATACAGTTCTTGTTTATAATTGTGGAGGCAAAAGTATTGTGAAAGGCTTGGCCTAAATTGTGAAATTTTTATAAATAAAGTGATATGATATGTCTGGTAGGAGCGGGTTACACGCCGCAACAAGGAGTGATAAGGGTGGACAGGTGGGATCGGGTTGCACGCCGCAACAGGAGAAATAAGGGTGATATATATATATATAGGTAGGAGCAATAAATGTGAAAATGTGGGATCGGGTTGCACGCCGCAACAAGGAGCAACAAGGGAGAATATTCATGTTTTACTGTTTATAAAATAAAGGCTAGAACACTCATTGCTTTATTGTCATTATTTCATATTCTGCTATTATTGTTATATGAAGTGAAACTTGTTATGTTTACGATTGTTGAGACATAAGAATTGTGAAATATTTTGACACAAATTGTGAAATCTTTCATTAAATAAAGAGATGTGATTGTCTGGTGGGAGTGGGTTGCACGCCGCAACGAGTGATAAGGGTGGACAGGTGGGATCGGGTTGCATGCTGCAACTGGAGTAATAAGGGTGATATATTTAGGGAGAAGCAATCAGGGTGGACTTGTGGGAGTGGGTTGCACAACGCAACAATGAGCAATAATGGAGGACATTTATATTTCTTTACTGAATTTCAAAGAAAATAAAGATTTGAAAAGCTTAAATGCTTATTTTACTATTCTTCATATTTTTGGCACTACTTTTATTTAAAGTTAAAGTTAGAAAACTTGGAAACTATTGAAGAGTTGGTTATAGCTGAGGCCTGGAAAAGGCGACTGAGTTATTTCATTGTTGTTGCAGTACTTAATTATTTGTATAGATTTTCTTCTTGCTTATATTTATTGTCTCAGTTATATTTTTCTTGTTCGTGTAGAATTGTTTTATTGCGTTATTGTATATATTATTGCCACAGGTTATATGTTGTTAATGCCCCGCCATAGACTCGTCACTACTTCGTCGAGGTTAGGCTCGGCGCTTACTCAGTACGTGGAGTAAGTTGTACTGATACTACACTCTGCAGTCTTTTGTGCAGATCCAGGTACCGACCAACAATAGAGATATTTAGAGCGGCTATTAATTTATTCGGAGACACGAGGTATATCTGTCGGCGTTCGCAGATCCCGAGAGTCTTCTCCTATTTTTATAAAAATATTTTATTATATTCAAGACGGTTACACTGTTTCTTTCAGCCCAGTATTTGTAGTATTCTTTAGTAGTTCGTGAATTGTGACACCAGACTCTAGGGTAGTTCTAGATTTATTTATATAATTAGTTTGTTGCTCGGTTTAATTAATTGTTTATTTTTCTTATATTTGGAATCATTCATTAAAAGGCATTACATTTAGTTTTCTTTAGATTATTTTATTATGTCTGGATAAATAATGCAAAGTAGCAAATCGAATTCTAACATTCGCTTGCCTAGCGAGTGTGGTGTTAGACGCCATCACGATCCCTAAGGTTTGGAATTTGGATCGTAACAAGTTGGTATCAGAGCACTAGGTTGCCTAGGTCTCACAATTCACGAACAAGCTTAATAGAGTCCGAAGGATCGGTACGGAGACGCCCATACTTATCTCTCAGAGGCTATCAAGTTAGGAACAATTTCACTTCAATTCTACTCTATCGTGCGAATTTATTCTATCATTGATGATTGAACTCGTCTACTCTTGTTCTCTGATAAATCTCGACAACACGCAAAACGTCTACAACCGGACAAGAGATGAAGCCCCAATGACAGCTACAATTAGGGGAAGAGACAGAAGCAGAGCTCAGTCTAAAGCTCAAACATCAGCACCTATTGTACAGTCTCAAATGGATCTAGACGCGGAGGTTATAGCTCTGTCGGTTTATGTTGGACTAGCCCATATCACAGATGGATTAATAGCTACTTCAGTGTTTCATAACAAGGGAATAGTTGAAAGCAACGAGGTCGATTTATATATGCCGTGAAGTTTAACATTTTAGATTATCAGCAATTGTGACCTCTGACTTCGTGCCAAGTGGAGAAGTCCACTGTCAAGGAATAGATTGTGGGGTCATGTGTTATATCGGTTTTGGCTTGGAATCTATAAGGCCTGATATTTTGTAAGAGATAAAGCTGGGACTTGCGATATGTCTACCTCCTTAATAACCATATACCTCAGTACCAAAGGAGTTATATAGACAAATTTAAATCTACAGAAGGTGTACTCAGCGTGTGTTACACCTCATGTTTTCGTACGTGAGAGTACATCGTAAGTCAATTGATGTAAGCTCAGAAATAAGATTCTATTTGATGGAATATAAATTAAGATAATCATGTTACGTTAGAGGTTACAAATATATAAGATAATGAATAACGAGTACTAAGAGGGTTGGAAAGCTTAGAAGCTAAAATAATTAAAGAAAATAAGTTTCATCGAAAGTCGACGAGTTTGAAATGTTATAACATGTACTTTAGGGTGAGACTATAGTTAATTAAATTATAAGGAGGTTATGATATGAGTTAATTTTGTCATATGATAGTCGTGTGCTACGTTTTGAAGTCAAGCAAGTTTTGGAACAGAAGTTGGAATAGGTCTTCACAAGTTACATTCATAAATTTGTTAAAACTTAGGTCGAATGTAGATGCACTTTTCTCCAAATATACTTATAATTAAGGGATGATCTACCTACCACACTGAAGATCTATGAGTCTAGTTTCCAACGCATTAAACCGTTCATCAATACAACATAGGAGTAGAGCGATATTTTCAATTTCGCGAGACTACGCAGACATCATAAGTGACAAGTAGTTGGATCACTAGAGCTTTTTGAGCAATAGATTTCATGTCTTATATAAGGTCATATTGGGACTTATTATATACCAAATTGAAGGTCTTGGAATTTAGTTTCCAACTCTCTTAATCGTACATTCATACGACATTGGGATAAAAAGATATAAGCGTCGGAAGATGGACCAATCCTAGGGTGCCAAGCTAGCACCTCTTTGACTTTTTCCAAAATATATATATATGTGTCTTAGGTCGTCTTTATCTTCATATTTCAGCATAAAAGGACCATAGAACACCCATAAACATAACCTCAAGATATCTACTAGGGTTTCAAAGAAGAATATCAACCCGGGCATGAAATCGAGAAGCAATAACATCAAAACGATCCCTAAGACGTAAGTGTCATTATACCGCCTCTTCTTTTTATTTGTAGTTAGAGTTTTGGAAGTTACTTCATAGTTAAGAAACGTCTAATATCTGTATTTAAGTGTTTAAATATCAAGGAAGGTTGATAAATGTGTTTCCTAATAGTTAGAACTCACGGGACGGTGATCGGAAGCCGTGAGTTCGAGTTATTTGACTTGTAGCGGACTGTTTTGTGTTGCTGTTGGGCTGCGTGTTTTACTACTGTTTTGTGGAGTTTTGGAGGAGGAAGGGTGTGGAGAAACACCATATAGATGTAGGGTTGTGATCTGGTCGTTCGTTGTAACATTTCCGGGTCGTTTGACACGACTACGGTGGTCGTCTTATGTGTGAAGTGATTAGGTTGTGTGTGGACTATTTTGGGAGGCTCAATATGATTATTATTGATGTTGTTTGGGCTGTTAGGTGATTGTTTTGACTAGTGTGAAGTCATATAAATAGGGGAGGTGCTGTCCGTTTCATCGTAAAATAGGTTGTGGTCGATACATAATAGTTATGACGCTTAAACGATAACGATGGTGTCGTTTCTCTTATTGTAGATTAAGGAGTTGTTAAATTTGCGTAGCTTGAGGTTGGGACAGTATATACAAGGTATGTGAAGCTAGCCCTTTCCTTCTTTTGCACGACTCCCATTGTACATAATGCAATGAACGAGCTTCCAAAGAATACTCTACTCTTAGAAGCTAGCAGTACTTACATTGTTTCCCTTCTTATGGAAAAATTGATGTTGAGGTTGCTTTTCTTATTCTTATGTTATCAATGTTGTTGGTACTCCGGATTCTTATAAGATTCTCGATGAAGAGTTAGCCCTTATAATGTGTACGGAGAATATTGACCTTACGTCACTCCATAATCTTCGGAAACATGATTCCAATGAGTCCTGCATGCAATATATATATGTATCTATTTTACTCTACCGAGTCGCACTATAGTCGGCCGGGTATGGCACCTATTGTGCAACCATTGATCAGTTGGGTTTACCGAGTCCTCTTTGAGGCCGGGTATGATATGATAATGATGATTCCCACAGAGGCGGATGTTTTAAAAGATTATGTATATATATGTATCATGTATTTCATGTTACTGTCTCTTAGAAGCACTTAGATGTTACAAGTGGTATCTTCTCTACCTCTCTTTACATTATTGCTCATATTTATATTGACCAGCCTTAGATACTCAGTACTTTATTCGTACTGACGTCCTTTTATTTGTGGACTCTGCATGTCGTGTTGCATGTCCTGATAGACAGGTAGACACAGCTCTCCCACCACAATAGGCTTTCTAGTTCAGCGGTTATAGGCGAGATCCCTTCTCCCGACTTGCCGTTGTCTTGGTATGCATTTTTGTTATAGATGTTATGGGTATGTCGGGGCCCTGTTCCGGCTATGTTGCATTACTTATGCTTTTTTAGAGGCTCATAGACAGGTGTCAACTCATGTATAGTTTGGTATGTCTTGTTGGATAATTTTTGTTGTATAGTCTTTCATGGAAGCGTTATAGCTCGTACCTTTATGTAGTTTCTTAGCAATCTTGTCATCCCATGTGATGTATGTTCATGATCCATATATCTCATTTATATTGATCTCGTTATCCTTTAAAGATAATAAGAAGGTTAGAAAAAATGTACGTTGGTGCTCGGCAAGTATTGCCCGGGTGCTTGTCATGATCCTCCAGTTTGGGTCGTGACAAACTTTGTATCAGAGCAGGTTTGTCCTAGGGGTTGTCTATGAGCCGTGTCTAGTAGAGTCTTATTTATGGGTGTGTTGTGCACCACACATATAAGCAAGAGGCTACAGGGAATTTAGGACTGTTAGTCTTTCGTCTTACTCTAGATCGTGTGGTAGAGCTCAATCGTAAGAACTCAATCTCCTCAATTGTATCTTATTTATAATACGACGATGCATACATCTTGAAAGATGGATGGTAAGATATTGCAATGTCGCTGTGGAAGAGTTGAGTCAAAGGAACTCAATTTTGTATCATGCTTATGATGAGTAAATGTGAGGGCTTCAGCAGATCATGTGTGTACTAAGATGTGTTAGTTTCTTAATAAGGAGCTCTAAGGAAAGAATATCTATCTACCCATATGGTAAAAAGAAATAAGAGAATCAAAAGGTAGATACGAGTTTAAGCAAGTAAAAGAAGGAAGATAAAGAATGGTACGAGGTACCTAGTTAATAAA
>MDKH01158741.1:0-46732 GCA_005239495.1 Nicotiana undulata | reverse complement strand
CTCAGAGCCTCGGAACACAGATACAGCTTAAATTATGTAAGATGACCTTTTGGGTCATCACATCTAATCTAGTGACACTCATGCAACGATTAGACTCCTATTTGACCAAGAATTAAGCTTGTTGTGCATTTAATAACCACACCTTTAAAAATCCATCATTACCTCTCTTCTTCAAAAGTATAACCGTCGAACCAAGATCATCATTCCTCTCAACCAAAAAGTGATCAATACTCTTCTCTCTCCAAATCTTCATAACAATGTCTTCCACATCACCCTCTGCTACATCTTCATCAAACACCCCTGATTGCGCTGTCGGTCTTGAAGACACTGGCTCTAATTCTCCATCGATACACAACTCTCCCTCACAATCTCCAACCAGGTCTTCAACCCCTCAAAACGCCCCAGTTCCAGAACCCATTCCTGAACCCACTCTTTCACCCCAAACAGTTCCAGCCATTACACCTAGCCCTACTCCAGCCCCCAGAAAACGTAGAGTGAAAATATTAGCCAGAAAAATAGTTGCCTCTGGTCCTCTTGCCAGGAAATTGAATGAAACATTTCAAGCCAGTCAGGACCAAGTTTCTGAAAATTCAAGCGAGTCCTTTAAATCCCCAAATGAGGAAGAAGCAACAGGTTCATCTGATACCAAGAAGAAGAAAACTACCAAGGGAAATGCAAAAGTTGGGGAGCCTGTTGAGACAGTTCAGGTTGATGATGATAAGATGGACCTGGTCCATCAGGAGGAACAACCAACACAAGTTGAGGTTGAGACACCAAAGCCCAAGAAAGCCAAGACTTCTTCCAAGAAATCAACATATGTGTCTGCCAAACCCTCAACAATTGCGAAGAGGACCAAGTCTCTATCAAAGAAAGTGAATATCATTGATGATGCTGAATGGAGTGGAGAGGAAGCAGAAGTATCTGATGAATAGACAGACAAACTCACGAAGTTTGGGAAGCGTACTAACTTAAAAGGGAAGCTTTTTAGGGACCTTGAGGAGTCCGGGATGATATTTCTGGTAGAAACTTTGAATGTGCAGGGTTGGAAGGATATGGTCCTTCATCTTGATGGGAGGGTGGCTAAAAATGAGTTGGTGGAGTTTATGGAAAATGCAGAGGTTAAAGATCGAAAGGTGTCTACTAAGGTCCAGGGAGTTGATATTTCATTTGATGCAAAGGAATTGGGGGACATACTGCATATCCCTTTTGAGGGGTATGATGACTACACCAGGAAAAGGTGGCCTAGTTTGGATGGTTTGCCTTCAGCCCTTCAAAACACAAGGTTTTTCAGTGAGAATGAGCAAGAGCTGGAGCCCAGGGCAGTGTTTAAGAGTGAGATGAGGCCTCAGCACAAACTTCTCTTCGAGTTTGTGATCAAGTGTCTACTGCCTAGGCAAGAGCGAAGGCACATTGCAAGATATATGGATCTCACCCTCATGGAGTGCTTATATAGTGGTAAACAAATCAATTGGTCTGCCTTCATTATTCAACTCTTGGATAGGGTTGTGAATGGATCCAAGGCACATGCTATACCGTATGGGTTCATCTTAACTACTGTGCTTTCTCACTTCAAGGTGCCAGTGAAGAAGGCTGAAATGGCGACTGCTAAGGACCACTTTGGGAAGAACACGCTACTGACCTGTGACTACATTATGAACATTCCTGAGGATGAACCTGGTTCATCTAGGAAGATGCATGTTAATAGCAAGGTCAGGACGCTTGTGCATGAAGGTGAGGTCAAGGATGCTGAGATCCTTCGTTTGAAAACTCGCCTTACAGAGGTTGAAGCTGAGTGGGATGCTCTCAAAGAAGAATTATCTAAGGAAAAGGAGAAGAATGAGGGTGTGCTGCAATAAATGCTCTCCCTTCTTCAAGCCAAGAACACAACCCCTGCCCCTTCCCAGCCTTAGATGTCCAGTGCCTCCAAAACCCCCCTCTATGACCTAGTTTGGGATTGTCTGATCCTGTTCTGTTTTTGTTGTTTTTTGCTCATGGTTGTGGCTGTCTTTATTTCTTTTTGTGTATGGTGCCTGGACAATTATCCAATCAATGAATCTTGATATTATGTTATTGATTTTTTCTCAGTTTCTAAATAGCTTACATTTTTTGGTTTCTTTTGATGATTAATTCATGCTTTGCATCTGCAGTTGCCTCAATGGCCATGAGTAATTATTTATATTCTGGTAAGTTTATCCAACTTTTCGATGATGCCAAAAGGGGGAAGATATGTGCTTTTCAAAGTATTGTGATGTTTATAACCTAATGACCTGGTTTCTCCATGATAAATGCTTAATGCTATAAAAAGTGTCTATGTTGGATTGAAGTATTTACAGGGTTAAGCACAGAGTTTGTCATCATCAAAAAGGGGGAATTTGTTGAATCAATTCACTGCATGATTTTGAAAAATGACAAATGACAACACAGTTGAACCAGGTCCATCAGGGCAAACATAGTCAAGCAGACTAGATGGCACGAGAAGAGTCCATGCGCAGGAGATAAACATCATCTCAGAATTAAGGGGTTATCTCCTAAGTGAAAAGGTTGCAAATTGATAAGGAGATGGACTTCGCATTCAGGTAGGACAGAATCAAGATAAAGGAAGATCAAGGAAGTTGATATAGACTCAAACTCTTCCACCAAAGGAGAGTTGCATCAGAACTGAACAACAACATCTCAACTACTGATTCTATAAATTGTTGAAGCATTCCTGCTGAAGAAATTGCGCACAAACACAAAAGTGACAAGAATTGAAAGCAAAATTACCAAAGCAATTTTGCAAGCAGTTCATGTGAAGAATCCTTGTGCGACTCAAAATCTACTTGAACCAGCTCAAAGAACCAGTTTCATATGTTGTCTTTCGAGTCTAGTTGTTTGTAGTAGGTGATTACATATTGTATCTTCAGCTTTATCTATAAGCAATTGTAATAGGTACACAGTGTTCAAGTTAGAGTTAACTTGAAGTTTGTCGCAATTAGCTAGAGGCTAGTTTTCCACAAAGGGATTAGAGTTATTCCTTAGGTTTACAAAAGAGTTTATTTTGTAAATGTTGTTTGGCTCGTTGACATAGTGAAGAGTTTGGGAAATTCCTACCGGGAAGTAGGTCGTGGTTTTTTCACCTTTTGAGCCAGGTGTTTTTCACGTAAAATTGTTGTGTTCTTTTATTTCTGAAATTACTTTTCCGTAGAAGTTGGAACACCTAGAAGAACCCGGTTCTTCTATAGAGACTGCACTCGAAAATTGAACACCACACAAATTACCCCCCCCCCCCTCTTGTGTGGTATTGACGTATAAAACATCAATATATATATATATAAAACCTTTTATTCGTTCCAGAAATCGAGGGAGTCAATCCCACCTTAGCTAGTATATCATGGAATAAGCAGCACAAGAGAATTCTTAAAGAATCTTCTATTCTTCAATATATGGCAATGTGAATTCTCTAATAAGTTTCGCATCATAATTGAACCGGGATGGCCAACAGGTCATGCAACTAATATTTGTTTAAACAAACATCTAGTTTACCTGGGGCATGTGATTCCATCATCATACTTATACTTGTGTAGTTCAAATAAAGGAAAGTCGGGTAACCTTTCATATTTACCCGATATGATTATAGATATATGAAGATGTTCAATCTTCCTTTCATTTATAGTCTCATATGCCAATCACTTTGGCTAATATCTTTAAAACTCAAAAAGTTTTTTTGAGACTTACTACCATACCAATGCCTAGAACAATTTCATTTATCCGGAGTAACAAATTAGTTCTTTAGGAGCACTTAATTTATTTTGTACTGCAAAAAAACTTTTTTCACACTATTCATATGGTGAATGTCTCCTTCACGGAGAAAATTATATCATAATAATTGTCATGGTTAAAACCATCATAAGCAAAATTATTTCTTGCTTTAATTTTGCCTCTAATAACATTTTATAAGGCATAGCAAAATACTTCTTGGCGTACCACATGTACGCGACTAATGACATATTCATGTAACCACATCATAATATTCATTATTTTTATTTCTCTCAAAACCTTCCTTAGAGGTGAGTTGTGGTGTTTATCCAACATAAACACATTATTGCATAATCTTTATCACATATATATTTTCACATTCACTTTCAAGAATGAGTATACATTTACAATGCTTGTCACAAGTCACATTTTCAAGGAATGGACTATAATCGTTTGAGCGTGTCTTGTATTAACAGATCACATTAATACATATTTCCTTCACTTTTGAAGGATTGTTTTGAGAACTCTTATTGTTCTCCTTTTTACAATTACCATAATGATGACTATTATTATTTTGATACTGGGCACGCCTAACGTTCATTAGACAACCACTTGTCTTCATTTAGACTTATTATGCATCGCTTTCACATTCATTTCAAGAACATAGCAAATCAAGTGGGACAAGCTTCATGATTTTTCATGAAAAAATACATTATTTTTCTTTAGCCATCATTGTATCATCAATATGGTGCATCGAAACTCAAACCCAATGCCTTATCCATATAAAGGTATGTTAGATAGTAATGAGTTGGGACTCAAACCTAACTCTTATCATCATGGTGCACCAGGACTCAAACCCGATGTCTTATCCTCATGGTGCACTGGGACTTGAACCCACCATCTTACCCTTCACATATTGCATTATAGGCCAAAGTGTCTATGTCACAACCCCAAAATACTTAGTCGTGATGGAACCTGTCATGGGACCAGGCAAGCCACACATTTTATTGAGTCCAAATTTGTTTTTCAGAAAATTATAAATTTAGAAGCAAGATACTTATAATAATAATTTGAAATTATAAGACAACATTAAAGCACAATTCCAAAACCAACCTCAGATCTAGTGTCACTCAGTCACGAGCTACTACAATGTAAAAATGTCGAAATAGGGAAATAGACAACATAGTTTGTAATAATAAAAACGTAACAGGAAGATAAAGAAGAAGAAGACGAGGTCGCGATCGCCAGCTGCTACCTCGACGACTCCGATGAAAACTCTGACAGCTGCTCAGTAACCACTGCCGGGTCTCGATGTACCTAGATATGCACACAAGGTGGAGTGGGTAACGTGAGTACACCAACTCAGAAGTAACGAACCCAAACTATGGGTTGAGAGGTAGAAACAGACTAAACCTCAAAATTTACAATAGGCAGCGTACAGAAATTAGACATGCTAACAATTTATCAGAATGAACAAATATGCCAAGTATGCCAGTATACTCTACATGCCATCATATAAATGTATGAAACCAGTGTGGAAATGCACATAGTGCTCATAACCCTCACACAACAGTCCACTCAGTACCGTATATGTCTCTCAGGCCCAGGGAAGGTCCCACCCGGAATGTACATAAGCATCGGTGACCGTGGTCACTCGGTACTGAGGAAAAGGCCAATCCAGCCCCACGGAGAAGATCCATCTCCGAAAATACAACACTCAGACACGATCCATGTCCAGGGACGATCCATCCCTCACATATCATCAACTTCGGACAAGGTCCATGTCCAGGGAAGATCCATCCCTCAATATCAATGCTCACTGGGGGTGTAAAGACTCCGGAGGAGCCCTATTGGCCCAAGAGTTATATCAGGCCAACGAAGGCATGATTAGAGTATCGTTGCGGTGTGCAGTCCGATCTCATAACTGTCTCAACAACAGGCTCTCGGCCTCACTCAGTCATTACACTCTAGTCTTACTCATATGGCTCACAGATGTATAAATCATCCCAAACAATGATATATATGCATATAGTTAACAATTACTGAGACTGTGGCATGAAATGATATGCTATAACAGGACTGAGTATATGAAATCAAATAATCACAAAATGAGACAGTAATATACGACCACTCGAGTCTCAACATTTTCGGCGTGATGGTGCCGTGGGATGAGCCAGGCCACAATTTACTCGATGCACGCCCGCACGCCCGTCACTTGGCATGTGTGTCACCTCAATCATAGTCATATATCATATAGTTTGGGGTTTCGAACCCTCAGAACCAAGTTTACTTACCTCAAAACCGGCTAAAATCCTATCCCACAATGCCTTTTCCTCTAGACTCAGACTCCGAGTGCTCCAAATCTACCAAAAATCATATTCATATCATTATTATATGCCAAGGAACGAAACCCGTTCGAAAATTATCAAAATTACCCAAAAATTTTGAAATTGGCCAAACCTGACCCCCAAACCCACATCTCGAAATTCGATAAAAATTACAAAACTAGGATCCTCATTCCCTCACGAGTCTACCCATATCAAGTTCACCAAAATCCGACCTATATTGCCCACTCAAATCATCAAATGAATTTCTCAAATTTTCCTCCCATTTTCCCCCAATTTCCACTCTAATTCCTCAAATTAAATGATAAAAATCAAGACTAAATCATGGAATTAACCCAAATATTATTGAAGAACACTTACCTCAAGACCTCCACTGAAAATCCCTTCAAATTCCACCTTCTCCCTAGCTCTCTAATGGGTTTTTGAAAATATAGTTTAAACCCTCGTTTTTGAACTTAAAAAGAATCTGCCCAGTTATTACCCTTCGTGAATGCGGCCCTATGCACGTGTTCGCATAGAACAAACTAACAGGCCCCCCTCTTTTACCCTTCGCGAACGCGGCTGCCTCCCCCCTCCCCGCGAACGCGATGCTTAACCAACTCAAACTACGCGAACTCGTCCCCTCACGCGAACGCGTAGACCAAAATATTTGGGGTCCTCCAGCTGCCTCTTCCCTTCGCAAACGCGGGTACCACGATGCAAACACGAAGAACAATTTACCCAAAGCTCAGCGTTCGCACCCACTCCTTCGCGAACGCATAGCACAGAATCTCCAGCTCCCCCATTTGCTCTTTGCGAACGCAAGGCCCCACCGCGAACGCATAGCATAAGACTTATCTGCAACAACACCAAAAAAATCTGTCAAGTTCCAAGTCCAAAAATTGATCAGTTAACCACCCGAAACTCACCCGAGGCCCTCGGGACCTCTACCAAACATGCCAACACCTCCCACAACCTCATTCAAACTTATTCGAGCCTTCGAAACACCCAAAACAACGCAAAAACACCAAATTCACCTCGGATTCAAGCCTATGAACTTTGAAATTTCCAAATTTCGCCAAAGATGCCGAAACCATACAAAACACGTCCGATTGACCTAAAAATTTGCACACATCCAAAATGACCCTACGAACCTGTTCCAACTTCCAGAATTCCATTCCGACCCCGATAGCCTATTTTTCCACTGCCAACTGGAAATCGCCAAAAACTCAATTTCGCCAATTCAAGCCTAATTCTACTCTGGATCTCAAATTCACATTCCGAACACACTCCTAAGTTCCAAATCATCACGAATCTATCTGAGCTATAAATTCCACATTCCGAGGTCGTTTACCTATAAGTCAACTCTCGGTTGACTTTTCCAACTATTAAGCTCTTTTAAGAGACTAAGTGTCCCAATTCTCACCACGACCACTCCGAACCCGAACCAACCGACCCAACACATCATGAATAAGCTAAATAACGTAATAAAGCTGAAATAGAGGAAACATGGCTAATCTCACGAAATGACTGACCGGGTCGTTACAACCTAGGGACTCACCCTCAAGCCTTTAAAAATATTGTCACTTCATGACTATATGCATAACAACAAGCACTAATATTAGGATTATTGCTATACATGACTGTAATAGTAGAGTAAAGACAATCAAACATTAAAAATGGCAAAAAATGAAAAGATTGTCTCCAACAAGTTCTCCAATGAAACTAAAATGTGTTTTCTCTGTAAAACTACAAGTTGAACTATCCACAACAACAACTGATATTCGTCATCTTCAAATTTTTATTCTTAATTTTATAATCAGTAGAATATTACTATAACAGATATAATGCAGCTTTTGGATGAAAATGACTTAGATTTAAAGATCTTGAACTAGTCAAGAATTAATCACAACTTTCATAGAAGTTATATGAAATTTAAAAATATATATTATATAACTGGAAGGGCAAGATTCAAGATGCCAATTTTTCTTTTTCTTTTTTAACAAGAAAGGAAGCTAGAACTAGATGATCTTTCTTTTTCTAATAACTTGTTAACAGGCCAAAATAAGAGTTATAATAATATTATTAAGAAGATATTACCTTACTTACCAACAACATGAAATGTCAACTTATCGCTTGGCAAAGACAAAGGCAATTTTAGCTTCCATGGAAGGTATTCACTTCTTTTAGGAAGTATTAGAAGAATATATCAATTCGTGTGGATAAACTGTTAAGAAACTAATCTCAAAGTAATAATATAGAACAACAATGACAAGTTAAGAGATATAGAGAGAAAGAGTTGAGAGGTTCTTATTTCATGGTCCTTGCCACATCTCCCGCTACTCCATTCTTGTCACAATCACACAACCTGAACACATCTAACTATCACCCACACTCACCACGTAGTCATTTAGTAACAAGGTTCCATTCATAAGGACACAAACAAACATATAAGTCCCCCAACACATGTGCTTACACAACCGAAATCTCAGCACTCAAGCCACAGATAAAAATCCGGCCTCAAGTCCTTCCGACTGGCCCATTATTAACATGTCAAAAAGCACATCTCACCCATAGAAGTCACAAGCCGCCGTGCACAACTGATACCAAGCGCTCACGTGTGCATTCGAATACGTGAAAGGAATTCAAAGAGTTACGCTTTTTGATGAATAAAATGGATTCGCATGACAAGAATTCAAGAATGTGGAATGTTTCCTAAGGGTTCTGTAGCCTCTCGAAGATAAGTACAGACGTCTCCGTACTGATCCGCAAGACTCTACTAAACCTGCTTAGGACTGGTGAGACCTATTCAACCTAGAGCTCTGATACCAACTTATCACGACCCAATTTCGGAATCGTGATGGCGCCTGTCGTGGAACCAGGCAAGACACCCCTTTTTATCTAAGCTAAATGCAATTACCAATAAAATATCATTTTTCTCTTTTAACAAGTCTTTGGATAATAATAATAAGAATGAATCCAAAGTTTTAAACAATATCTGAAACCAAAATTTAAGTTCTATAATCCCGGATCTAGTGTCACTCAGTCACGAGCTACTACAGCATAAGAATGTCAAGATACGGGAATAGACAACATAGTCTGCAAAAGTAAAGTGCAACAAAGAAAAAAAGGTAAAAGATGAGGCTGCAATCGCCAGCTGCTACCTCGAAGACTCCAAAAGAAACTCTAATCTGCAAATCCGCAACCGCTACCGGGTCTCGATAAACCTGGATATGCACACAAGGTGCAGGGGGTAACATGAGTACATCAACTCAGAAGTAACGAACCCAAACTATGGGCTGAGAGGTAGTGACGAACTAAACCTCAATAAATGTAATCATTAGCGTACAAAAATTTAGACATGTTCACAGTTTATCAGAAAATAACAACAGAATATGCTAGGTATATCTCAATATGCTCTACATGCCAACCTATCAACAGTGTAAAAATGCCTATAATGCTCACAACTCTCCCACATAAGTCCACCCAGTACTATATATGGCTCTCAGTCCCAGGGAAGATCCATCCCGGAATATGCATGAACACCAGTGACCGTAGTCACTCAATACTGAGGAAAAAGGCCAATGTAGCCCCACTGAGAAGATCCATCTCCGGAATACAATACTCGGACAAGATCCATGTCCAGGAAAGATACATCCCGCACATATATCAACTTCGGACAAGATCCATGTCCAGGGAAGATCCATCCCTCAATATCAATGCGCTCACTGGGGGTGTAAAGACTCCGGAGGGGCTCCTATAAGCTCAAGCGCTATATCAAGCCAACGAAGGCATGATTCAATGATCGTTGCAGTGTGCAGTCAAATCTCATAACTGTCTCAATACCAGGCTCTCGGCCTCACTCAGTCAATACCTTTTCCAGTCTCACTCATATGGCTCACAGATGTATAAATCAGCCCAAACAATGATAAATATGCATATAATTAACAATTTCTGAAACTGAGGCATGAAATGATATGCTATAACAAAACTTAGTATATGAAATCAAATAATCACAAGAGGAGACAGTAATAGACGACTCGGGTCTTAGCATTTTTGGCGTGAAGACTTTGCATTTATACTTAACATGATTTCTAATATGTTCAAAGTAAATACAACCTTCACCGTACCAGTATTAGCCTGAAATAATCATTAGGCAGTGCCATGGGATGAGCCAAGCCACAACATTCAGTGTACGCCCGCATGCCCGTCACTTGGCACGTGCATCACCTTAATTAACATCAATTATCAGATAACTTGGGGGTTCGAACCCTCAGTTCCAAGTTTGGAAACGTTACTTACCTCAAAACCGGCTAAAATACTACTTCACCGTGCCCTTGACTCTAAATTCGGCCTCCGAGTGCTCCAAATCTACCAACAATCAGATTTATTTCATTATAATATGCCAAGGAATGGAACCCAATCAAAATTTATCAAAAATACTCAAAAATCTCGAAATTGGTCAAAACCCGACCCCCGGGCCACGTCTCGGAATTCGATAAAATTTACAAAACTGGAATCCTTGTCCTTTTCTAAGTCTACCCATATCAAATTTATCAAAATCCGACCTCAAATGCCCATTCAAATCATCAAAAGAATTTCCAAACTTTCCTTCCCATTTTTTCCCAATTTCCACTTTGATTCCTCAATTTACATGGTAAAAATCAATACTAATTCGTGAAATTAGACTAAAAGCGATTGAAGAACACTTACCACAAGATTCCCACTGAAAATCTCTCCAAAAACCTCCTATTCCTGATCTCTCTAATGGTGTTTTGAAAAGTGGCTAATAACCCTCGTTTTTTAACTTAAACTTTTCTGCCCAGTGATTTCTTCTATGCGATCGCAGACATCCAGTCGCGATCGCGGAGAACAACTCTGCAGTCTCATTATTTACCCTACGCGATCGCGAATGCTTCCACACGATCGCAATACACCTCGACTTAAATTCACGCGATCGCGAACCATCCCACGCGATCGCGAAGAGCAACTGGACCCCTTCCTCACGCGCCCTTCAACCTTACGCGATTGCGAACTCCTCCACGCGATCGCACTGCACAATCTACTCAACTCACGCGATCGCGACCTCCTTCACGCGACCGCGATGAAAAAAACTCTGCCCTTCCCCAGCTAGACCTACGCGATCGCAAACTTCCTCCCGCGATCGCGTAGAAGGAAACCAGAAACCTCACACCAGCAAAATCTGCCAAGTTTTCAAGCCAAAAGTTGGTCCGTTAACCACCCGAAACACACCCGAGGCCCTCAGGACCTCAACCAAGTATACCAACACATCCTAAATGATCATTCAAACTTATTCGAGCCTTCAAAACATCAAAAACAACATCAAAACTCCAAAAACCCATCGAATTCAAGCCTATGAACTTCCAAATTTCTAAATTCCACCAACGATGCTGAAACTACCCAAAACAACTCCGATTGACCTGAAATTTTGCAGACATATCCAAAATGACATTACAACCTGTTCCAACTGTCGGAATTCCATTCCGACCCCGATAGCCTATTTTTCACTGCCAACCGAAAATCGCCAAAAACTAACTTTCGCCAATTCAATCTTAATTCTACACCGGACATCACAAAATTATTCCGGATGCACTCCTAAGTCCCAAATCAGCTAACGAATCTACCTGAGCCATAAAATCCGCATTCCAAGGTCATTTACTAATAAGTCAACTCTCAGTTGACTTTCCCAACTCTAAAGCTACTTTTAGAGACTAAGTGTCTCAATTTCTTCTATGACCCCTCCGAACCCGAGCTAACCAACTCTGACACATCATGAACCGTTTAACCTAGTTATGAAAAGGCAGAAACAATAATCAAAATGCAAATTCTACGGAACGACCGACCGGGTCGTTACATTCTCCCCTACTTAAACATATGTTCGTCCTCGAACGTGCCCTGTGTTGTTCCAAACCCCTCCAAAACCATAACTTGTGCAACTCGTGTACTCAATAACAATACACATCGTGAAACCATATCACACAAATCCGACACCAAGGATCATACCTCTACCTAACTGAGCTGCAAAGCGTGATCCCATCCAACCGCTGGACCATATGACATACTCCAAGCCACCTTGCTCAAAATCAATAACCATGCGAAATTCGACATCAATTACTCAAAGTGACTTGCCATAACCACGGGGAAATCGGGCGATACCATGCCACCCAACCAGAAAGAATATCTCTAATACCTCTCTATCCTGCAACACCCAATTACTTACCTTACTCAATTCTCGCTAGAAAGACCCGATAGAACTACACCCTATGCACATATATAACCAACGATCACAACTCCTCGAAACACCGAAAGGTAACTCATAGATCACTCCAAAACATGAATAATCTCAGTGACAACCAAATGGTACATCCCTCAACAATAGCAATTTGGAGTCAACAATTCTGACTCAGTGTAGAACACACACCCATACTGGCCCACCAATAATTTTTAAATCAACTCTGGTCATCCACAACAGGTAGATAACTCTCCAAAGGTTCATAATGACTGAATCATGACCCATACTAACACCTGACTAGCTTTGCTCGCATCCTCGTAGTTCACAACTACAAAATAATCCGTTTATTAGAACTCTTAATCTCAAAGTCCATGAAGCGCACAAATTTACTATATCTAATCTCCACTCCACCGCCCGAATATGTAACACATCCCTGATACTCAATCATTCCATGGGGGATACCCCCATGATTTATTCTGTGCTACCAAGAAACCTTGAATATCAGAAGTCGATCCAACAAGAGAGCGTCGTAACCCCAATGAAGCACCCTTACTCAAACACGTTGCCTTAAACACATTGTCCTTAATGAATGTATACTCTCATCCAGCCACCCAATAGTGGTATCCTTTACCTAATCATCTGAAACTGCCAGTTCTGACCTTCCTTCCAGAACTGAACCGTGACCTCACATATGCCACTCTCCACTATACACAAAATACCACATACGCCATGCAACCCTATGATAAATATGAGAACTTCATGATCCCTTCCTAGCCACCAGCAACTACGTATCCCAACTAGCCAAGAACTTTCCATTTGATCCCATCTAGAAGCAAAATCACTATACATCACATGGCCTTCACGCCAGTAGAAATATACATCTCTAACTGTGGTAGAAACCATCAAGATTTCCCGAATCACATTTGTACAACACCAAAGCGCCAGGACTGAATCATTCTAACTCAACCAAGCTACACATGCCACCAATTCCAAGAGAATTGCTAAGAAACACCTGTAATAACTCCTTACCTTATAAACACCCAAAGAATTAACTATCCTTATCATGTCGATCCGACGTACTACCAAGTTGTCCTATTTATCCAAGTTTCTTTTGACTTACCTTCGAATTGATACTCCTTCTTGCCATAATACCGTAATTCTCAATCGACTCACCACACGAAACCCGAACATAAAAATATACCATCTAAGGCTCATAAGTCGCTGAATACTCCCTCAATTAACCCCAAATGCACCACATTAGAAATACTTACCCTGAAGAGACTTCCTGCGAATTTAAAGTCATTACCTTCACCTTCCTGATACTGATGGATAGAATCTATGATAATGCAAATACACCACAAGCCTTGACACCTTCCCCGTAAATCTCAGTTCTAGCCCTTCTCACACCTTGAAGATCCTCGATCGCTACATATAACCTTGAATCCGTCTGAACCATTCTCGAATGTCCTTTACTCTATGAAATTTCAATTACACTAACCAAGTAGACAGAACGACCTGACCCCGCTTGCAATCCACATACTAGGAAAGTAATCCACACCCTTGAAGCAACAAGCACACTCATACATTGCACACTCTACACTTACCAGTACAAATCCATCATACAATGAATTCCACTATCCATAAAGTACATTACAACTTGTATCGAAGAAATTTCCATTACTCGAGTCATTCCCAGATTCCACCTCTGCGGGTCATAACCGATTCACCAATCTTCCTCAAACCGAAACCAATACAACAAATAATCGTGCAATCAACTTACCATTAACAGACTCCCCCACTTAGCTCAAAGACAACGATCAAGACAAACAATAACTCACGATGCCTATACACTATTACTGCCACCATACTGTGGTGGGATTCAACTAAATCCTTCATACGCTCATATGACCCAGACCATCTAACCCTCAACTCGTATGCAAATCTTGTATTCACCATCGTAATGGTCATGACAACTCCCTCAAGTGATCTAAACTCAAATTATAACATACATCATTTACTGATAGAGAGAACTTACTACAGATAAACATAAGGGCCACACACCTCAGGAAAACCCGCAAGAGATACCCCTCCCTGCTTAACCTCAAAATGATATCTCCCTATACACTTCCAAAAATCATAGCTATCACGCAATCACTATACCTTCCTACATTAGAACATAACCACTGCCTGCCCTCGAGACATCCCATTAAGTGGTATAAGAACCTGAAGCTGATGGCAGAACTAACACTGGAGTTGTGGTCAAGGAAATTTTGAGCTTCTGGAAGCTCTACTCGCACTCGTTTGACCACATGGATACCTTCACCGGACACCACGTGTCCCAAGAATGCTACTGAACTGAGCCAAAAAATCACACTTGGAGAACTTCGCACAAGGCTTCTCCTCCCTATATCCTTGTAATACCATAATCAAATACTGAGTATGCTACCCCTAGCTACGCGAGTATGCTAGGATGTCATCCATGAACACAATAACAAAGGAGTTATAACACGGCTACATGCACCGTCAATCAATTACATGAACGTTGTTGGGGGATTGGTCAGCTCAAAAGACATCACAGGGACTCAAAACATAACAGGAAAACCCACTTCACTCCACAACTAAACTACACGAGAGGTCCTTCAATACTCATAACTCGAAGCCATATTCTAACTCAATACAAAAGTCAAATAATCTATGGTCCTTGCCACATCTCCCGCTACTCCATTCTTGTCACAATCACACAACTTGAACATATCTAACTATCACCCACACTCACCACGTAGTCATTTAGTAAAAAGGTTCCATCCATAAGGACACAAACAAACATATAAGTCCCCCAACACATGTGCTTACAATAACAAAATCTCAGCACTCAAGCCAGAGACAAAAAATCCGGCCTCAAGTCCTTTCGATTGGCCCATTATTAACATGTCAAAAATCACATCTCACCCATAGAAGTCACAAGCCGCCGACGCACAACTGATACCAAGCGCTCGCGTGCGCATTCGAATACGTGAAAGAAATTCAAAGAGTTACGCTTTTTGATGAATAAAATGGATTCGCACGAGAAGAATTCAAGAATGTGGAATGTTTCCTAAGGGTTTTGTAGCCTCTCGAAGATAAGTACATACATCTCCGTACTGATCCGCAAGACTCTACTAAACCTGCTTATGACTGGTGAGACCTATTCAACCTAGAGCTCTGATATCAACTTATCACTACGCAATTCCGGAATCGTGATGGCGCCTGTCGTGGAACCAGGCAAGCCACCCCTTTTTATCTAAGCTAAATTCAATTACCAATAAAATATTATTTTTCTTTTTTAACAAGTCTTTGGATAATAATAATAATGAAACCAAAGTTTTAAACAATATCTGAAACCAAAATTTAAGTTCTACAACCCCGGATCTAGTGTCACTCAGTCACGAGCTACTACAGCATAAGAATGTCAAGATACGGGAATAGACAACATAGTCTGCAAAAGTAAAGTGCAACAAGAAGATAAAGAGGGAAAAGACAAGGTTGCAATCGCCAGCTTCTACCTCGAAGACTCCAAAAGAAACTCTAATCAGACCCAAGGAAGATCCATCCCGGAATATGCATGAACACCGGTGACCGTAGTCACTTAGTACTGAGGAAAAAGGCCAATCCAGCCCCAGGGAGAAGATCCATCTCCGGAATACAACACTCGGACAAGATCCATGTCTAGGGAAGATACATCCCTCACATATATCAACTTCGGACAAAATCCATGTCCAGGGAAGATCCATCCCTCAATATCAACTTCGGACAAGATCCATGTCCAGGGAAGATCCATCCCTCAATATCTATGCGCTCACTGGGGGTGTAAAGACTCCGGAGGGGCTCCTATAAGCTCAAGCGCTATATCAAGCCAACGAAGGCATAATTCAATGATCGTTGTGGTGTGCAGTCCAATCTCATAATTGTCTCAATACCAGGCTCTCGACCTCTCTCAGTCAATACCTTTTCCAGTCTCACTCATATGGCTCACAGATGTATAAATTAGCCCAAACAATGATAAATATGCATATAATTAACAATTTCTGAGAGTGAGGCATGAAATGATATGCTATAACAAGACTGAGTATATGAAATCAAATAATCACAAGAGGAGACAGTAATAGACGACCACTCGGGTCTTAGCATTTTCGGCGTGAAGACTTTGCATTTATACTTAACATGATTTCTAATATGTTCAAAGTAAATACAACCTTCACCGTACCAGTATTAGCCTGAAATAATCATTAGGCAGTGCCATGGGATGAGCCAAGCCACAACATTCGGTGTACGCACGCATGCCCGTCACTTGGCAAGTGCATCACCTTAATTAACACCAATTATCAGATAACTTGGGGTTTCGAACCCTCAGTTCCAAGTTTGGAAACGTTACTTACCTCATAACCGGCTAAAATACTACTCCGCAGTGCCCTTGCCTCTAAATTCGGCCTCCGAGTGCTCCAAATCTACCAATAATCAGATTTATTTCATTATAATATGCCATGGAATGGAACCCAATCGAAATTTACCAAAAATACTCAAAAATTCCAAAATTGGTCAAAACCCGACCCCCGGGCCACGTCTCGGAATTCGATAAAATTTACAAAACTGGAATCCTTGTCCTTTCTTGAGTCTACCCATATCAAATTTATCAAAATCCGACCTCAAATGCCCATTCAAATTATCAAAAGAATTTCAAAACTTTCCTTCCCATTTTTCCCCAATTTCCACTTTGATTCCTTAATTTACATGGTAAAAATCAATACTAATTCGTGAAATTAGACTAAAAGCGATTGAAGAACACTTACCACAATATTCCCACTGAAAATCTCTCCAAAAACCTCCTTCTCCCGAGCTCTCTAATGGTGTTTTTAAAAATGGCTACTAACCCTCGTTTTTGAACTTAAACTTTTCTGCCCAGTGATTTCTTCTATGCGATCGCAGACATCCAGTCGCGATCGCGGAGAAAAACTCTGCAGCCTCAATTATTTACCCTACGCGATCGCGAATGCTTCCACGCGATCGCAATACACCTCGACTTAAATTCACGCGATCGCGAACCATCCCACGCGATCGTGAAGAGCAATTGGACCCCTTCCTCACGCGCCCTTCAACCTTACGCGATCGCGACCTCCTTCACGCGATCACGATGAAAAAAACTCTACCCTTCCCCAGATAGACCTACGCGATCGCAAACTTCCTCCCGCGATCGCGTAGAAGGAAACCAGAAACCTCACACCAGCAAAATCTGCCAAGTTTTCAAGCCAAAAGTTGGTCCGTTAACCACCCGAAACATACTCGAGGCCCTAAGGACCTAAAACATGTATAACAACACATCCTAAATGATCATTCAAACTCAGTCGAGCCTTCGAAACATCAAAAACAACATCAAAAATCCAAAAATCCATCGAATTCAAGCCTATGAACTTCCAAATTTCTAAATTCCACCAACGATGCTGAAACTACCCAAAACAACTCCGATTGACCTAAAATTTTGCAGACATATCCAAAATAATATTACAAACCTGTTCCAACTGTCAGAATTCCATTCCGACCCCGATAGCCTATTTTTCACTGCCGACCGAAAATTGCCAAAAACTAACTTTCGCCAATTCAAGCCTAATTCTACACCGGACATCACAAAATTATTCCGGATGCACTCCTCAGTCCCAAATCACCTAACGAAGCTATCCGAGCCATAAAATCTGCATTCCGAGGTCGTTTACCAATAAGTCAACTCTCAGATGACTTTCCCAACTATAAAGCTACTTTTAGAGACTAAGTGTCTCAATTTCTTATATGACCCCTACGAACCCGAGCTAACCAACTCTGACACATCATGAACAGTATAACCCAGCTATGACAAGGCAGAAACAGTAATTAGAATGCAAATTCTACGGAACGACCGACCGGGTCGTTACAGAGGTTATGGAGGTGTGAGAGTTACAATCATAATAGTGATGAGTAGTGGGAGGTTATATACATCATGGGTGAAAATAGTAGGAGTAGTAAACATACACAATTACCGTAGGTTTTACAACAATTTCAATCTATTGAAACATTCTTTTTCAACTAATTATTTCAACGTTTAACATTTTAGTACTTCCCATATCAACTCGATAAACCTTAGGGAAGAAATGAACTCAATATAATAATTAATGTAATAACTTTATTTCTATAATCGTGTAAGTCAAGATTGTGAAACAAGGGATATGTATTTGAATTGCGAGCGATAAGGACAGCTTTGCACTGCGTATATGTAATAGGGGAATACAATATTTCTACTTATACGAATTGTTAAACATTGATGAAAATTTGGGCAGATTAAAAGATATCTAAGATTTTCAGTCTCCTATCTGAACTATAATATATTTAAATTATGTTCGCTTTTTTTTTTGTTGGGTAATGAAGACATTTATTCCATCATACTTAAGAGTCATTACAAGATGAGACTAATCTAGGACACAAAATTCCTAGCTTATCTAGTTCAAAAGTAGAAACAACAAAAGAGGCGGGAGTGAAATACAATATAGGATTTCCATAAATGTTTGAGTTGCTTCCACTCTTGGCCAAAAGGTCAGCGACTCCATTTGCTTCCCTGAAGACGTGAGTCACCGTACTCTCCCCCGCTCTAGTTAGCATCCATCTCCAATCATTAATCAAGTTTTGGTATGGACAATTGTTGTTAGTAAGCATGATCATTAAAAAGTTGCAGTGTGTTTCGATTTCTAATGGCATGATGTTATTTTGCAGGGCTATTTTTAAACCATGCATAAGGGTTAGGCCTTCCATGTATATATTAGTTGCATGGGGAATAGACATGTTGAATCCCAGGTCCCAGTTACTGTCGCTATTTCGATAAACACCCTAAATGCCCCTGTTTCCTAGGTTGCCTATGCTCGATCCATCAATGTTTAATTTGAATATTCCCGCGTCTGGTGGCTTCCATTTTATGTAGATAGTCGTCCTTGGGCATGGCTTCTTTTTTTAAGCCGTTAACAGCTTATATTCTATTGTGCTACTGAGGATATGCTCTAAGAAAGGTTTTCTTGTTGTTGAAAATATAGTTGTTTATGTGTATCCAAATGTGCTAGAGGGTGAAAGGTAGTATGTCTGTCTTGTTTATGAATTTGTTGGATTTGAATTTTGATTGGCATTGTAGTTTTACCTAGTTATGCATAGCGAAGTCGTTGCGGGTTTGGTTTGGGTATTTATAAGAGCTGCTCAATTGATCCCATTTTGGTTTTGACTGAAGACATTTGAAGAACATATGCTACATATCCTATTCTTCAGTCCTACATATATTACAAAGGCTAGAGGCAATGATTTTCCTATTAAAAAGCATGTTTGATGTTGGGAGTCTATTATGGACTACCGTCTAGAATAATATTTTGATTTTGTTAAGCGTATCCAGTTTCCATAGCCAAGAGTAGTCTACCGGATTTCCCTTTGTTTTTGTATGATTCAAAATGATTTGATAACACTCCAAGCTCGTCTACCCAGCCATCCACTTCCGTCACTAATCTACCTACAAAATAACAATCCAAGATCTTGTAAGACAGTTTCTTACCCCAAGATTTCTAAAACCACTAGAGGCAAAACCACCTCCGATAAACCAGCAAACCCCCACCCCAAAAATATGGCTGCACATGGTACTGACACCGACGCCCACCTCTAACATTCTTAAGAAAATTAATAGATTCCCCGTTTTCAATTTTCCATTGAATGAGGGACCTAAGGGGCCCTGAGTTATTTATCCAGGTATCTTGCCAAAAAATTTTAGAGTCCCCGTTTTCAACTTCCCATTGAATGCCTCTTTCGCAAATTTCCCCCTAATGCTAATGTTTCTAAAAATGTGGGAGCCTTTTTTTTTAAAGAGCTCCATTTATTAGAGAGTCTGTTGTTATTATACTTACTTTGAGGACTTTAACCTAGGGTGAGTCTTTTTCCTTTACATACCTCCATACCAGGGCCGCATTAAAAGAGTTGTTTTTCCATTTAGATTTGTATTGCCCCAATCCTCCCTCTTTTTCCCCTAGCCACAATGTTCCAATTTATAAGATGACACTTTCTTTTTTCATATGTGTTTTCCCACAAGAAGTTCCTTTGGATAGTGTCAATCTTTTTTAGGGTGGATTTAGGGAGGATGAATATATGCATAACGTGGTTAGGTATGATTGCTAGTATGGCTTTAATTAAGGTAGTTCTACCTGCTATATTCAAGTGATTTATTTTTCATCCCTTTATTCTACTATTGAGTCGATCAATGATATATTGAAAGTTTGTTTTGGAGGGGTTTGAATTCAAAACTGGGAATCCTAGGTATTTCCCTACTTCATTAGAGGATCTCATGGATAAACATTGGCTAATGCTTTCCTTTTTTTCCGGGGTGGTATTGTTGGAGAAGATAACTTTTAATTTTTGAAAGTTGATGGTTTGGCCCGAATAATTGCAAAACTTATTGAGTGTGTCTATTATTGAGTTACAACTTTTTGGTTGGCCTCTGCCAGCAAGATTAGGTCATCGGCAAAGAAAATGTGCGATAATTGGGGCCCTTTGTTTGATATTTTAATGGGGTTCCAATTACAGCAGCCAATTTCGTGATGGATAAGCCTAGGTAGCATTTTCATGCAGATAATAAAGAGGTAGAGGGATAGGCAGTCACCCTGTCTGATTCCCCTTGTGGGTCTAAAGAATTTCGTACTAGACCCATATTTAAGATAGAGGTTGATTTGGTAGAAAATAGGACATGATTAGATTTATGAGGTCTTTGGGAAAATTTAAAGAGGTCGGTGAGAATCTAATGAAGGACCATTCTATTTTTCGAAGGCTTTTGTCTATTTTAATCATCATTTTCCCTTTTTTCCCCTTAGTTCTTTTGAAGTGATTTCGTTGACAATGATGGCATTATCTAAAACCCTTCTCCCTTTCAGGAAACTTGTTTGAGTGGGGTGTATGATTTTTGGGAGGAGGGTTTGATCCTATTAATGATGATTTTGTGACAGTCTTGTATGCGGTGTTACAAAGACTAATAGGTCTAAATTGCTTTATAGTTTTGGCATTTTGGAATTAAGCAGATGTGGGTTTTGTTCATTTCTTCAATCATTTTTTTTACTCCTAAAGGTATCCTTGCAGAAGTCTATTAAGGAGTTCTTCGTTTCATTCCAAAATTTTTGGTAGAAGAAGGGGTGAAGATCGTCCCGTCCCGGAGCTTTATAAGGCTTGAATGAGTATAGAGCTTGTTTAATTTCACAAATAGTGGGATCTAGTCTTAGGTCCCACTGGTCGTTGCTATCTAGTGTAGCGTAATAGGACATTGGAGTATGTTTTAAATATGAAAGGTCTTGACTGGTGGTAAATAATTTTTCAATGAAATCAATTATTATAGGGATAATCTCTTTTTGCTCGTAGTACCAGTTCCCTCCTTCATCTCTAAGGCTAAGTATTCTATTCTTTCGTTCACGTTGCATGGTAGTAATATGAAAGAATTTTGTATTGGTGTCTCCCTCATTTAGCCATTGAATTCTTGATTTAAGTTTTCAAAATTCTTCTTCTAATTTTAAAAGACCGTTAAGGTCTTCTTGTAGCATAGTTTCAAGGTCCAATAGGAATTGGCTAGTAGTGTACTTGGGGGAATTTTGGATTCCATTAAGTCTTGATAGGATAACATTTTTTTTGTGGAAAATATTCCCAAAGGTATTGACATTCCATTTATTTTACGTTTTCTGTGAAATTATCAATAGCCTTTAGTAAGTTATCTTGGTTGTTCCGAGTGTTCTCAACTAGGTGTTTATAGGTGGGGTGTGATAGCCACATAGATTCTATTCTAAAAACTTTATTATTACGTAACACATTTTTCTTTAAATCTAGTTTAATTGGGCAGTGATCCGAGTATACTCTGGTTAGGTGGGGGACATGTGTTTCTGGGAACATGTTTATCCAATTCGAATAGGCCATAAATCTGTCCAGCCTTTCCATTATAATAGTTTTTGATTTTTTTCTCTTATTTGACCAGGTGAACTTTGCACTCTTGAACCCTAGGTCGAGGAGTCCACAATAGTCTATATAGTTTATAAATTTAGAAACTCTATTGTTATTTATGGGTAGGCCACCGAATTTTTCATTTGCCCCTGCTACTTCGTTAAAGTCTCCAGTTACTAGCCAAGGGCCTTTGAAAAAATTTGCTACTGTTTTTAGGTTATTCCAAAGAATATTTTTCTCTTCTATTAAACAACTAGCATAAATAATTGTTAAAAGCCATTAATGGGGAGAATCTTTTACCTTCACCATTATGTGTATTTCTTGATCAGTACTTGCAACCTCGTCCACCGTCACCTCTGCTTCATTCTACATCATGACCATGCCTCCGGAGTTGCCTTGTGCTGCGACTTGAGTCATTTTTTGTGAATTCAAAGTCATCGACAATAGATTGATGATTTGCTAGCTTTGTTTCTAGTAGGGCTACCAGAAAGGGTGTATTGTAGTCTAGCATGAATCGAAAAATTCTTCTGAACTCGTCATTTCCCGCACCCCTACAATTCCATACGATGAATGTCATTGATCTATTCAGGGGTTGGGGTATCTCCACTTGCTCCTACCTTGGGATTGCTTGAGATGATGGTCTCTCCCATGCCCTGTTGCCTTGGTTCGTCCAGTGATGTGCATACAGTGTAGGGACTATCATTATCCCGTACTTGTAGATTGCCGGAGGATTACTTGTATATTGATCGAGAATTTCCTCAAGTCATGTGGGCAGCGTAAGATGTACCTTTTTTCTCTTTTTTCCTTGAACACCAGCGTCTTTGGGTCCCTTATCATGCCATACTCCACTCGTCTTGTTGTCTATGATCCTTCCTCTTCTTCCCCCTCTTGAATATGTGTCGGAGATGGGGTGTACATTGTCCGTTGCTGCTGCTACAGCTAGAGTCAGGTTGGCACTCGCGTGGGTTGGATATGGTCTTATCACTGGGTTATTTGGTGCAATGGATTGAAGATGTGTTGGTGGTTGATAATGGGGATTGGTTGTTTGGTTCTGGTGCATGGAGTTGTTGAAAAGAGCTAGGTTCATGCTTAGGCTTATCGGGGCTGAAGAAGCCACCCTTGGTTGCTGGCTCCATGGTGTTGGGTGGATTCCCATGATGGGGTGGTTGGTTGACGTGGGGTTCTGGTTGTTGAGCATGGTCAACCATGGGTGGTTTTCTATGTTGTCCAACCCTATTCTCAGCCCCTCTGTCACTATCTGAGCCAGGTAACTTGGATCCTCTAGTTGGATTATGATGTCCTGACCATTTAGTTGCTGGTTCTTGTTCAGAGAGTACCCCGTCAGCCCGTTCTCTATCCATGACTGTGGGACATGGTTCATTGGCAATGGAGGGGTGGTGTAGACTATTGGATGGGATGGATTCATGGGTGGGTATGGTGCATGGTGGTTTTCTCTTAGTTGTTCTCTCATCCAGACGTTTCTCTTGCTCCTTTGGTGTCGCCTATAGTAGTTTCTTGTTGGGAATCTGGTCATATGTGTTTTTAGGGGCTTTTCTATGGGTGTCAGGATGCATACCCTTGCATATTTCCATCTTGTGGTTGAGGATGTTCATGCATCAATCCGGAGTAGTATACCCAATTTGTTTCCAATTTTTTGGAGGATTTCATAGTCGTAGAATTCCGTTGGGAGTTATGGAAGCCTAGCCCATACGGCTGAGTAGGTTAGGGATGCCTCTAAGGCTATGAATCTAGGTTCCCATTTCCTTACAGCGAGGAATTGGTTTCCGATGAACCAAGGTCCTCCGTGTAGTGCTTTGTCATATTTTTCTGGTTTGGAGAATTTCATAAGGTAGTAGTCATGGCCTAGGTCGATTAGTGTTAGAAGTTTAGAAGGTCTCCAGATTGCATTTATTTTTTGTCGGAGGAATTGGTACGTTACTCTTCTGCCAAAGATCTTAATTATTAAGGTGTTTTTCCAGTTTTTATAGATTCTTTCCTCGTCTTCCAATGTAATGGGAATAAATTGTCCGAGTCGAAGTGGTTTTCACATTCATCCGATATGTCAAAGCCTATGATGGATTTTTGAACTGCTATTTGGTTTCTAGTTTGGGTATTCTGGATGTTGGCATGTAGTTTGTTTAGAAAAGAGAGTTTTTCTTCTTCTTGTTGTTCATTTTTTTGTTCTAAGGTTTTTAGTTGGTCTCCTGTTATAGGGTTGTTCTTGTTTTGATGGAGGAGGGGTTTTGGCTGTTGTTTGGTTTCTTCTTCTTCGAGATGCTCCATCTTAGTATCAGTCATAGCGGAAGTTGATGTTCTGGGAGCATCGTTTTGTGGATCTGAACTTTTTTGAGCATACATGGATAGTAAAGAGGCTTCACTAGCTGCAGTGGTAGTGAGGAGGCCGTGTAGGTAGTAGGAAGATGACTAGAGAGTGATCCTTTCTCTAGGGATTCTAGAGAGAATCGGGAGGTTCTCTCACTAGATAACCCATTTTAAAAGGACTTTTCTATTTTTTTTCGAGAAAGCCTAGAAGTTCGGAAATTCATAGTTCGTAGAGGTAATTAACTTTAAATTTCTTTTTCATTCAAATATATGGCCTAGTGAATAATAATATTCGCTTATTTTATTAATCACTAGGTCATATATTTGAATGAAAAAAAAATTTAAGGTTAATTACCTCTACGAACTATGAATTTCCGAACTCATAGGCTTTCTCGGCTTACACACTGAACCATCTTCGAAGGAGGATATAATATAATACAACAACAACAACAACATAATATACTCAATATAATCTCACACAGTAAGGTCTAGAAATTAAGGATAGTGTGTATGCAGACCTTAGTCTTATCATGTCGAGGTAAATGTGTTGTTTGCAATAAAACTTCGGACGCATAAGCACAATAGTAAAGAAAAAGAAAACATATAGTGTAGATTGTAAAAGCCATGAAAAAGAAGCAGCAACATCAAAAAGATCATAAGGTGGTCTAAGCGAATAAAATGACAAGTAACAGCCGTCGCCGACCATATACGGCTGTGCCGTCTTTTGATCACGTGCCACACACAGCTTCACCTACATTTTGGACTTACCATGTCTTCTCGATCACTAATTCCTGGGCCAAACATTCCGAGTTTCAAAACTCTGATGCGCTACAATATTGTGAAACAACTGGTTTTAAGTTATCCTTTGCTATTTGCAAATACTTAGATTATCTCTAAATGAGAAGCTGATCTATGATTTAAATACAAGTAAAGATAATAAATTTTGATTATAACTCTAATAGAGTTTGTAAGAAATTATAACCACCCGAAGTGATAAAATTTCTATGTCTTGTCATGATCAAATTCGTGTATGATTGTGAGTACAAGAAGTGAAAATCCGTCCCATTGAATTTGCTTTATTCTCATTCCTTAAGAGAATGTGATAGCAATATGTAATAGGTCTAAGAGAAAATAAAAATTATGTGTGAAGATATTAATGAATGTGGACATGACAATAGGCGAAATTATAATCGTCATCATTGTGGTAGTGTGATTATTAAAGAATAATAGTAATGTAAGAAATAGATCTTGCATATAATTTTGACCATGACAATAATGATATAACTTCTCTTTAAAAGAGATATTTACCATATGGATGTTGATGAATATATGGTAGTACCAAATTAATTGAGAACTCTGGAAGAGCCAATTATTACTATTTTGGAGGATTAAAATTAATTATCAATAAGTCATTGTGTTGTAGTAAGTCTCAAAGAAACTTATTGAGTTTCTAAAGTATTCGCGAAAGCGGTTGGTTATATTGAGACTATAAATAATGAATATTTAATATCTTTATATTACTACAACTGTAGTGGGATAATATGTATATATGAATACTACCCGCTTTATTGCCTGATTTGTGTTACACAAATAAAAAAATATTGCGAAATTACATGACACATTAAACTGGATGTTTATTGATACAAAAATCCTCGCAGTGAACTGGTAGTTTAATTAACAATAGCGCATGTCATGATGTAAACCTGAAGTTTATTGACACAAACAATTTTATCAAGCATGACCTATTGAGCAATCTTGATTTAGATGCGCAAAATAAGTGAGAATTAACATGGGTAAGTGTTGAAGAAGATTCTTTATAAATTATCTTGTTTTGCTTGTTCTCGCGATTATTATACCAACTAAAATTGTGATTGAATCCCTTGAATTCTGGAATTTATCAAAGGTGAATATGGACTCATTCACCTTTTATGTATACCACATAAGATGCATCTATGAGATAGTTACATGTGCAATTATATCAACCTGCAACCTGGTGTTGCGAGATAACTTGCTCGATAATTTAATTTCGAGTATAATTTTTAAATTTTCTATTTAAGACAGTTCATCTTGATAAATTGGTTTACATCACGATTGGTTTAGCAAAATAATTTACTGAGTGCATTCACTTAATAGCTAAATTATTACTTATGAGAACAAAGTTATTTATATAAGTTTGATATACATTATATACGAAAGTATATTACATTCCCCCCTCACAAGTGTTTCAGAGCCAGGAACCAAATAATCCTATTTTATTATTATTGATGTGTGGTGCATATTTTTATTAACACTATAATGCACAAAGATGGGTTCCCAAAATTGAGGGAGAAAGTTAGTTTTTCTAACATGAGGGGGAGATAAGATAAACAAATTGAGAAAAAGTTACGTGGAATGAATCATTTCTACATCTAGATCCTCGAATAAGATAATATGAACTTGAAGTTCATAAAAAGATAATTCAACTGCAATATATTGCAAAGCATGCCAGACGCATTTGCTGACCCAAAGAAAGTAACTATATTCTCACTGCAAATACTCTTATTAGAATAAGTCCTAGAAAGACAAAGTCTATGGTACACTTAAAGCTTATAGAGAAATCGATTTCAAATAAAATCCTTGATAAAGAAGACAAGCAAAAGATCAAAATGATCATAATAAAGAGGCAAGTGATCTAGAAAATCACATGACATAACATATCATAAGATGTCATGAGAGGTTCAGGTACCTGAAAATATGAATGAAGAGATCTCTATGTTATGTCTTTATGAAAAAAGGAGGTTGGAACATATATGATTGTTCGTCAACGACATCTATCATAGCGCTAAGTATAGATGAGGACCTCAAGTGTGTCGAATACAAACACAAAAATATTGGCCAAATATAAGAGACACAATTCAAATAGAATTGGTTTCATATGAAAGACATGTAGTTTTGGACATAGTTCAAACACTTGAAAGTATAAAGTCAATGGCGAGTGCAATCACTTTTATCTATCTTATATGTCTAGCATGACATAAAAACTTGATATGCATCTAAAGTCTATTTATATGGATTATATTACTTAACTTATATGACAATCCCTGGAGAATTTAAATAGCTTAAAGCATATATAATTCTTGGTCCTAAAGTACCACATCCTACGTGCAATTTGTGCACATATGTATCTTGCTATAATTATAAGCATGATAATGTGACATCGAGAATTTTTCCCTCTATGGAGATACTAAAAAAGTCATTCCACGACATTATATGAAGATATTACATATCTATCAAGAATGATGTTCATTCAAGTTAATATGATTGATTTGTATATCGAATCTCTACCAACAATCTTTTGAAGATGATGCACAAGATTGGAATGCGAAGGCTCAAGGATATGAATTAATGCTCTCATTAGGGGGAGTTAATACGCGTTGTACTCTTTTTCCCTTACAAGGTTTTGTCCCACTGGGTTTTCTTGCAGGGTTTTTAACGAGGCAACCAAATGCGTATTTCTAAACATGTGCTCTATTTCCTTTTCTAGATTTTTTTCCACAGAGTTTTATTTTAGTTAAAGTTTTAACGATGCACATTATCTATTAAATAGACATTCAAAGGGGAGTGTTATAAATAGAGTTTTATTTAAGGTGAATGCCTATATATTTTAGAGAAATTTTAAGGTTTGTTACTTGGTGGCTAAGTCACTCCTTCCCTACAAATAGAGAGGTCCTATTCCATTGTAATTTATCCCAAAATCAATAAGAATTCTCTCTCCCTGCTTTTCTCTGTAATATTCTCTTCTTCTTTTATTGTTATATAACAATATTCAAATTATGTTCATTTATTTTATTAATCACTAGGTCATATGAATGAACAAATAAATTTAAATTTAATTACTTCTACGAACTATGAATTTTCGAACTCATAGGCTTTCTCGGCTTACACACTGAACCATCTACGAAGGAGGATATAATATAATACAACAATAACAACAATATAATATATTCAATATAATTTCACATAATAAAATTTAGAAATTAAGAATTGTATGTGTACAGACCTTAGTCTTATCATTTCGAGATAGATGTGTTGTTTGCAATAAATTTTCGGTTCAAAGAACTCATAAGCACAATAATAAAGAAAAAGAAAACAGGTAGTGTAGATTATAAAAGCCATGAAAAAAAAAAAGCAGCAACATAAAAAAGATAATGAGGTGATCAAATCGAAAAAAATGACAAGTAATAGCCGAATCCTTAAGAATAAGAAAATATAAGAATACGTACTAATATTACTGATATAAAAAAGAAAAGCTGACGCATGAAACTTTTGCAGCTAATTGGATAAACACAGGGGCGAAGGCATATTCTTATAGGGCGGTCAACTCTCGGTCGAAAGTGTATATAAATAAAATATTAGATTTTATAAATATATGACATAAATATAAAATATTTTTTGTCCACTTATTTTAAATTTAAACACTCTTAATAAATTTTCTGACTTCGCAAAACATCGTTAAATGGGGAGAATTATAATATTCAATTATATAGACAAACATCCATATCAGAATATCACTTGAGAGATTAATTCAAAGTTGACATCCCACCACCGTCAATGAATATATTAATCAAAAAAGAAAAATATATTCGAATTCGTAGTCCCCATTAGAATTTTCTCTATTTTCAAACGCGAACTCAAGAGGAGGGATAATTGAAGGATGAGTGCTTTAAATTGGTGTAAGAGAGGAATAGTGGATGAGAGATTTTGCTTCGAAAATGAAACAAATCTCACAGTTCATAAGAGTTCATTGTTCTACCCTGGTGATGGCTTCATTGTTTACAATTCAAGCGGTGAAATCGTTTTTCGGGTCGATTCGTACTGCCCCGATTCACGACCCAAAGATGAACTCGTTCTCATGGATTCAGCTGGCACTTCTCTTGTCACTCTCCTCCGCAAGGTCTCATCTCTTTTCTTTTTCCATTTTTTTAATTATCTTTTGATTTTTATTACAAATAAAAAGTAATTTTATTTTCTGCTCGTACAACTTATATATTTTGGAGCGACATAAATTGTGTTGAAGTAAAAAAAAAATTCTCTCATCGCCAAATTCTAGTCTTGTCCCGTCTGGTTTTTCTCTTTTTTTTTTTTTTCTTTTCAAATTCTCAATTCATCGGAAATAATGAGATTTTTAAAAACTTATTTATTTGTTGTTTTAAGTTGATTTTTAGTTTTAATTTATTTTAGACACTAACAGGAAAAATGTTTTTATTAGTATTAGTTCGGAAACATGTTTTGTTTTGGGTTAAATAGATGCATAATATTAATAATTAGGTAACGTCATTACACATGGTTGCCCATTGCTATGCGACGAGTTGGACCGAGTTGGTTCGATTTTTATTAAAGCTAAATCAAACCAAACCAAACCAACTATATCGGTTTGAATTGGTCGGTTTTGTCGGGTTTATCGGTTATATTAAAATTATTTCAATCTTTCTTTGTTAATTTTTTTTTAAATAAATATGTGTTAACTAAACATTGAAAAAATTAACAAATATATGATCTATTAAATATTCTTATGGAAGAATGTTTTTTAGTAACACGTGATAGTTATTTTTTAGTCGTTGACAATAATTTTACGTTGATGTACAGATTCAAGGTTAACTAAATTTAAATATTAAAATAACAATAAATATGAACCCATAATGATATGTTCTGTTTAATCTTAAATTATCGAAGTACTATTTCAAATCCGAAAAAGATATAAGAATTTAGTAGATCTTGATATGAATATGGAAGAACAAAAAAATTGACACATTTCGCTAACACTTATAAGAAAGTGATCATACAACCTTAATAAATGTGGAGCAATTCATATTCAACTAAATATTACATCCCATAAGCGAATTGTAAATATTTCTAGACATTTTAAAAGAAAATTCTATAAAAGTATATACAAAAACTATATATTTATATGTTATTTTGGTTCGAGTTTTTTTACTCAATACCAAACCAAATCAAACCAAATCTAATCATATTTTTTAATCGGTTTGATTTGACTTTTCGATTGAGTGTAGTTTTTCAATTCGTTTTGTACACCCTAGTGATAGAGTTTTTGGTTTTAAACATTAAAGGTGGATGAATGTACTGTTTATATATATAGGAGTACATATTAAGAATTAGTACTTGATTGACTTTCTTGGAATATACTGTCCAGTGTAGTACTCCCTCCGTCTCAAATTTTTAGACATGGTTCAAATTACGAGGATAATTTTTTTATTTAATTTGACCACAAATTAGATATAGATTGCTTAATTTTTATAATAAAAAATTACATAAAAAATACTATAGGTCATAATAATTAATTATAACATATATATGAAAAATATAATCAAAGAGTACAACTAGTTGACTCCCAAAATAGTAATTATGACTAAAAAAATTGAGATGGAGGGAGTATTAACAAAAGAAGACTAAAAAAGGTGGATGAATAGTAATGTATTAGAGCATGTGTTCAAATTTTGAAGGGCCGGGAGTTTGATTTTTAATGCTATGTTGAGGGTTGTTTGATTTTTATGTTCTCTTAAATAAATAAGTAATTAATGATAACATGGCTTGTTGGAGCAGTACGGGTGGAATTGGAACAAAGAAAATTAATCCATTCTTGATTTGTTAAAGTAACAAATATACATGACCAAAATTATTTGTCGAAATGACAGATAAAAAGGATCGGAAAAAATATAACCAAACAAGCCTGAGAACTCAAATTAGTTTCTCTCTTTTATCATTGATGCTTGTGTCAGAGTTCCGCGTTCACAGAGGGTGTGAGTTCGAGTCACCCCAAGAGCAAGGTGAGAAGTTCTTGGAGGGAAGGATATTGAGGGTATATTGGAAACAGCCTCTCTACCTTAGGGTAGGGTAAGATCTGCGTACATACTGCCCTCCCCAGACCCCACTTGTGGAATTATACTGGGTTGTTGTTGCTTGCATCATATTAGCCTGCCTACACCACACCCCACTTGTGGAATTATACTGGGTTGTTGTTGCTTGCATCATATTAGCCTGCCTACACCACACCCCTTGTATACTGTCTTGGCTCGAACTCGAACCCTACGTGAATACGAAACGTTTTGTGCGGTTATTCTAGTAATAGAAACATAGTTCTCTTCTTTCTAAAGCTGAATTCTTTTTTCTTTTCACCCATTTTAATAATGTAGAAGCCAAGCCTTCATCAAAGGTGGGAAGGGTTTGTTGGAGAGAAAAAAGAAGGGCAAGAACCAATCTTCAGCATTCACAAGTCATCAATAATAGGAGAATATGATATAGTAGCACAAGTCTACAATAGTAGTAGTGATGATCCAGTTCAAGAATTCAACATTCAAGGTTCATACTTGCAAAGGAATTGCACCATCATGTACAATCCTAATAAAGTGATTGTAGCTGAGATCAAAAGAAAAATGGACCCTGACACAAATGTTGTATTGGGCAAAGATGTTTTCTTGCTATGCCTTAAGGCTGGCATTGATGGGGCATTTATCATGGCTTTACTACTTGTCCTTGATCAAGTGGAGGGACATGATTTTAAAGAGGGAAGCGACACAGGTTAATTTCACGTATGGTCACTAAACGTTATTTACTAAAAACAATGAAATCACTAATATGTTCTTGCATTAGAATTAGTAACTGAAATTTACTTGCTATAACAGTAAAGTCACAAATCTTGACCCACTCTTTTATATTAAAGTCATCTTGATCGGTATATTATGTCGAGAAATATTTTTTTTTGTTTACCGTAGTGATAGGTTAAATTTTGTAACTTTATTGCAGTGGGTTGCTCTTTTGGTGCGCACCCTCCTCTTCCAATCAAGAGTTAGTGAGTTTAAGTCACCCAAGAGCAAGGTGGGAAATTCTTGGAGGGAGGGAGCCGAGGGTCTATCGGAAACAACCTCTCTACCCTAAGGTATAAGGGTAAGGTCTGCGTACACATTACCCTCCCCAGACCCCACTAGTGGGATTATACTGGGTTGTTGTTGTTGTAAAGTTAAGTTATTTTAATGTGATGAAAAATAATTTTATGACTTTTATTGTTATAGTAGTAGATAGCATTGTGTGACCATACGTGAAATTAATGTGATGGTGGTAGCTAGTGAGGGAAAAGGTTGATCTTCTTGGTTTTCTCAATCTAGTGAAGTGCTATTGATTGCCATCTTTATGCAAGTTTAAATTGAAGTGTCATCATTTTCTTGACTATATATATGTTCAATTCTTACATAAATGAGTAATATATTGGTAGTTGAAGTAGATTATATAGATATAAATAAGGGTACTGATCATGAATATATATAAAGGAGGATGGGTAATCTTTCATGATTTTGGTCAATCTTCTGCAAAATTACTGAGATTGCCTTTTTCATGCAAGTAAATTGAATAGTCTTCATTTTCTTGGATCTATACGTTAAATTCTTACACCAAATAGTGATATTGATAGTACGTTCATGTAAAACTCTTTTGGTTTTTAATGTTTTAAGAGTCGTTGGTTTGAATAAGGTTTATACGGGATAAGTTATGTCGGGATTAGTTATGCTGGGATTAGTTATCTTGGTAATATTTTTTATCCACTGTTTAGTTTGTTGTATCAAAAATGACAATTACATAATTTCTAAGAAGAAAATATAAGTTATCCCGACACTACTTATCCCAACCTCTACAAGGTATAAGTTATTCCGGTACTAATTTGAATCCTAGGATAACTTATACCACGTTTGCTAACCAAACAAATTAGGGGTCGTTTGGTATGAGGTATAAAAGGTATAAGGGTGGTATACAAATTTAATACCACCTTAATACCCTGTTTGGTTAGCAAATCAGGTATAAGTTATCCTGGTGTTAATTTTAACACTGAGATAACTTATACCTTATAGAAGGTGGGGTAATTAGCACCAGTATAACTTATACCTTCTTCTTAGAAATTATGCAATTGTCATTCTTAATACAACATACCAAACAATGAATAAACAATAATCCCTGCATAACTAATCCCAGCATAACTTATCCCAATATAACTTATACCGGCATAACTTATACCGGTATAAATTGTATTCCAGCCAAACGACCCCTTAAAGTATTAAGATGGTATTAAATTTTTATACCAGCACTATATCTTCTTATATCTCATATCAAACGACCCCTTAGAGCGCATAAGAATAATGTTGAATAAGGTGTAATAGTAATGCTGGTATTAGTTATGCTGACATTCGTTATGCTCACATATTTCTTATCCATTGTTTGGTTTGATGTATTAAATCATTGCACAATTTCTAAAAGAATTTGTTTACAAAAATACCCTCATAACCAGCCCATCACTTTATATTTTTAAAAGAAACATATAATTGAGGAATATTTTTATATGAAAAAAGTTTTAAAAAATTATTTGATTTGTTTACCTATATTGTAGTATAAAATTGAATATTTATTAATAAAAAAAAATGTGCTAAGTATTTATTTATTTACTAGGGATATAACTTTATTTCTCACTTTCTTGGATTATTTCAAACTTGTATAAATATAATAGTATATTTTAATCAAGCATAAAATTTGAAGGACAATTTTGTCTTTAACTAAGCTAATGCATGCATTAAAACTCATTGCATTGCTAATACCATGGTTTCTAATGCATTAGTTATGCATAAGATAATACCAAATAAGGTGTATTACTAATGCTTGCATAACTAATGCATAAGTACAAAAAAAATTACCAAACAAAGGTATTATCAATACAAAAGCTAATGCATGCATTATTTTAACTTAATGCATCCTACCAAACGACCCCTAATAGTACTATTATATACGACCAGAGGTGGGTCCAGAATTTGAATTTTATGGGTTTAGATTCCCAATTCTACCACTTTCATCGAATTTAATGGGTTCAAATTCTATCACTTTTGCGTATTTAATAATTATTTTTAACATATATACAAGTTTTTATGTAAAATCTAGGGTTCGAATGAACCCATTAATTATTCATTGATTATGTCCTATAGACGACTACTTTTAGAAAGACCGGCCATGAATGAAATTATGTTCCTTTGATAATCTTTTTAATTTTAAAATCTTTTTGTTTATGAGTTGTTAATGTCCAACAATATTTTTTCGTTATAACGATGGTGTACGGATCAATTTGCGACATGCCTCTAGACATTTCAAATATATACATGTTATTTTACTCCAATATATGTTCATGTACACAAACTTTTAAGTCGTGTTATCGAGTTTTCTAATGCATAGGGGTACCTACTTTGTTGTGTATGCATGGTCAATAAAATTTGATGGGAAACTTAGAATTTTGTACAAGACGTAAGAGATAAACGAGATAGGCAAAATGCAGGCCAACAAAAATATTTCACTGCTAACAATAACAACAATAATAAATTTACTGTTATTTTACAAACGAGATCTACGAAGAGTAATGTGAACGCAGACATTATCCCGACCCTATCTTGCAAAGATAGACAAACTATTGGGGGATGGACCCACGGCTCAAGTAATAATGAAATTTTACTGTTGGGGGACAAAATTACTGTGCAAAAGAAATGTATGCTTCTAACGAATTAAGGTCCTTATTTGGAACTAAATTGGTCCAAAACGACCTTATTTAACAAAAAATTATGTATGGCATTGATTGAAAAAAAAATACTAGTTCTCCAAATGAGAACGGACAAAAAGGTAGTTAAGTTCATTAATAAATCTGCTGTTATAGTAATTAGACAACGATAATTTTTTGACCTTCATATTAAGTAGTAAAACTTAATTATTTTAATGTGACATTGTGATTTTACTTTTATAATGAATAAAGTTTATTGATCATACGTGAAATTTCCAATCAAAATCTCTAATCTTAGTAAGTAGTTTACTCTTGAGGTGAATTGCAAACTTGAGCTTCAATTTACCTTGTGAAAGTATCAATAAGAAAACATGAAGGACTGAATTGTATTTTAAGACATACACGAAGGACTAAAAATGCTAATTTGTTGCTTTATAATAATGTGTCCAAATTTCAAGTGGATCCTATCCATAATCCATGGTTCCACCATGTGATACATTTAACAAAAAATTTCTAAATTAAAACCCATCAACTCATGAATTTCAGTGATTTTGTTATAAAAAGAAAAAGATTTTCCAAATTTAGTGAATTTTCAGAAAATCAAACTTTATCCTTAAATGTGTATCATTCTGATCAAGATCAAGATCAAAATGGAAAAATAATATTGCATTGTCTGAAAATGCAGAAATGGTGGACCATAGTACCAAAATCTTTATTTTTAAGGGTTAATACTGTGAAAGACTGAGAGATTCCCATACCCTAAAAACATACAACATGCCCTTTTTTCCTCTTTGAGACTTCGATTGCAATATAACAAGTGTCTATTTACTTTGTAATTTTTCCATGAAAATGACATGTATAAAGTAATTCTTTCCCCTCATTTTTTGGGCTCACTTAGGAGTAGTTCTTTTGAAAATTATCCTTTGTCCTTTGGATGCCCCAGTAAGGAGGTCCGAGCAGTTGACGTTGATGGGTACGAGGAGAGGTAGAGGACAACTTAAGATATGACACTCGATAGGAAGATGTGGAGATCGAGTATTAAGGTTGTGGGTTAGGAGATAGTTGAGCATATTTAGTCTATCAGTGTGAGGCTGGGCTGATAAGATTTAGTCTTAGACTGCTAGTGGTCAGTGTTGTGTTTACACTACTCTTCCGTTTTCATAGTGCCGAGCCTTATTTATTGGTCATTATTTATGCATTTCATCTATTCACTGGTTATTGTGTTGTTGTTATTATATCAAAGATGATACCGATATATTGTCCCTTTTTGTCTTTTCGTCTTCTTTGAGCCGAGAGTCTATGGGATAGAGGTAATGTATGCGTACACATTACCCTTCGCATACCGCACTTGTAGGACTATACTGGACAGCCGTCGTTATTGTCGTACTAAATTCACACCTATGTCATATAAGTATAATAGTGTACTGTCACTCTACGTACCACTGATTTAAACTTCTAAATTCGTCTCCACTTATGTTTACACCAAATAATGTTTAATTTATATGGGGAATGGGGTTTACGTTGATATGAAAGACAATTCACTTGTTACGTAAATTCGTGAAAATAAACAGCTAGGTCACTTTCAAATAGGGGAATGGTCCTAAAAGAAATGTTTAACAAAGAAAAGAAAAAACAATATTTGACAAAACCAAGAAACCCCATCCTTGCAAAAGATAGAAGAACACGACAACGTAGTCCTTAAATAATTTGTCTACCCAATTTGAGTCTGTTTAACTCTTTGATAGCTACTAATATTATATTTTTCTAACCCCACAAAAAAGAGCAACAAGATGAGGAGTAGGAAAGATGGGCAAGAGGACAAGTCACGGTGAAGCGATAAATACTCATTCATTTTTATTTAAAGATTTTGTGTTCGAGTTCGAGATATGAAGTAGTAACTTTTATTAGAAAACACTATACCCATTAATATAGGAATTTTTGACGTGAATTCAAATTTTATCATATTTCAATATGAGAATCGAACACCAGATAGAGAAACCTAAAAAAAAGAAGGCAAAATCCCATTAAGTTAGTTCTTCATTCGTGGTCCCAAAACTGCAGCCAAAGATGAACCATTTTGTACATACAGTTGTGAGGGTGGTTTTTTTTTGCATTTTGGGAGAGCTTTGTGGGGGCTCTTTTGTGCAATTTCAAGGGGACACGTTATGACATATCATTCTCTATATGGGCTAATACGCCATTTACATATACTTTTCGTTAAATAATGGTGATGTCTGACTCAATTTGCACGTATTTAAAATAAATTCTTCAAATAATCTCAATTATAACTTATGAATAAATATTAGGTAAACCTATTACATAAATTCAATTGTTATAACGAAAGTTTAAACATGAAATGTTCCTGTCCTCAAAGAGACTTAGGAAACCTGCAATATTATTGCATCCAACCCCAACAAAAAAAGAAAAACACAAAGACAAGCATTGTTTACGCTACATTACATTAAATAATAGTGGCATTTGACTCAACTAGCACGCATTTAAAATAATTCTTCAAATAAAACACAATTACAAATATCACATAAATTTGTTTATGAAGTTTGAAATGGATAAATTAAGGGTTATTTAGTTAGAATTTAAACATAAAATGTTTACTTAAGAAACCCACTTTATTATTATTGCATAAAGAAATACAAAGACAACGCTATTTACATTACTTGTTGTAAAGTTAAACGATAATGATATATTTTCTTTGGTTTTTCATCCGGTGTCCGATACCTATATAGAAGCCCGACTATATCTTGATTCGTGTCGCGTAGGACGTCATTCGGGAGGAAGTGCTCCCTATCAAGGATTTTTTATACCCAAAGCTCGAACTTGACACCTCTGGTTAAGGGAAGAGCAGTCTCATCCACTGCACCATATCCTTTGGCATATATGATTTAAATAGTACGCATCTTTAATTGGTTTTTCAAATATTTTTATATAACTTATAACACAATTATAAATATCAAATAAACGGATTTATAAAAAATTGAATGGATAAATTAAGTGTCATAGTGTAAATTTAAGTGTTACTTCCTCCGGTCCAAAATAAGTGATTTTTTGACATTTTTTTGTGGTTCAAAATAAATATTTTTTTTAAATTTCAAGAATGAATTAATTATTTTTTCCTACATTATCCTTTTGAATAAATAATGTTGGAGTACATGTTAGGAGTGTTTATATGAGATAATAAAAGTTAATATAATCAATTTTATTGTTAATTAAATTCTTAATCTATGTGAAAACATAAAAAATATGATTTATTTTAGATCGAAGATAGTATAATGTAGGGGTAAGTCTGCATACATTCACACTCCACTTGGATTTTTCTGGATTGTGGTTGTCGTTGTAGTGTAAATTTAAACATTGAAATGTTGAAGCTACTAGGATTCATAGGAACCCCACTATATTATTGCACTCAAACCCCCCAACAAAAAAAAAAAGAAAAAAAAGAAAGAAAAGGAAAATACAAGGACAAGCATCTCTCCCCCCTTTTCTCCCCCCAAAAAAGTAGAAATCTTGAAAGGGGGTGGGGGAGTTAGGGGAAGTTTTTGAGCCTAAAACAAATACCTAGAAGCCGAACAACTTCTTGGGCCAAATACCCATGTAGAAAATTTGCTTCTCTTTTTCTGTCAAGTTATCATCTTTCTTGCATTTTTGTTAGTTGAAGTTGAAATCTTTTATTTGTTGGGTGTGAGGAAAAAAAGATGCCTAGGCCAGGACCCAGACCTTATGAGTGTGTAAGAAGAGCTTGGCATAGTGATAGACACCAACCCATTAGAGGTTCTATTATACAACAAATTTTCAGGTACTTTGGAAATTCTTGAAATTTCATCTATCTTTTTAAGTGTTGATGTTGCTCACCATCTGTTTGATCAGGGTTGTACAAGAAAGGCATAGTGTTGTTACTAAGAAAAACAGAGAATGGCAACAGAAGCTCCCTATTGTGGTTTTCAAAGCTGAGGAAATTATGTACTCCAAAGCTAATTCTGAGGTTATTTCCTCTTCTTTTGCTTTTACTTTTACTTTCTTCAAGGGGTTTAACTTATGAATTTTTATTGTATGCCTTAATGTTCCCTCTATATTAGGTTGAATATATGGATCCTGAAACACTTTGGGATCGGTTAAATGATGCCATTGATACCATAATTAGGAGAGATGAGACTGCTGAGACTGGACAATTCTTGCCTCCTTGTGTTGAAGGTACCAAAAACTTCACAACTTTACTGCTCCATTTGTTTCTTTAGCTCGATTCCTCAACAAGAACCATGCCATTTTGCATATAGTTTTCAGACTGATTATGTATCCCTTGTTTAACATGAAACTTTGGTGCTCAGCTGCTCTTAATTTGGGGTGTACTGCGGAGAGAGCGTCTAGGAGCCAGCGGAACACTAATCCGAGGAGTTACCTCAGCCCAAGAAATCAAGAACCTCAATGTGTACCTCCTAAAGTTTTCAGTAGAAGTACCAATGAACAAAACTCTAACTCATCGTTACCATTTCGCGCTGCGAACCAACTGACTTTCTTGAGACCTTCAAATGTCAATTCACCCGGATTAGCTTCAGATTTTGACAAGCCTGTAATGCCTAGCATCAACAATCTTGGTGCTTCCTCAAGTGCAAAAAACATTATTATTCAGGAAAGTAACAATTCAGCTGATGTTGGCTCAGTATATCCGCTGTACTACGGTACTGATATTCAGCCTGAAGTTTCTCCTATGGTCTTCCAAAAACCTCAACGTAATGTAATTGTTGGCAAACCTATATACCAATCCGTCGCGGAGCCTGCTGAAATCAGCGGCTTCCCGAGATTGTTTCCCTGTGGGAGAGATGATATTCAAGAAAAATTATGTCAAGCAGATTATAGGGACAACACTAGGAGGGTGCCTGAATTGGACTGTGATTTGTCCTTAAGGCTGGGTCTCTCTGCAAACTCTCGCTTGCAGTTGGAACAGGTTCAAACTGGTTGCTTTGGTGACATTAGGCCAAGCGACAATTCTCATGAAAGAGACCGGTTCAAGCTTATGTCTACCAGTAAAGGGAAAGAGTTCACTTTCTTTCCCACAGAGTCTGCTAGTGGTCCATCAGGGTTGCACAGAGCTCGTGAAAATTTGGAGGTTTATGGTCACAATGCAGAAAAGCTATTTAGGAAGCCTAAGATGCCTGTAAGGCTGAGTGATGGTTTTCAGCAAAGAGACGAGTTCGAGGTTGTTTCTACCAGTAAAGACAAAGAGTTTCATTTCTTTCTTGCGGAGTCTGCCAATAGTCCGTCGGGGTTGCAGACAGGTCCGGCAAATTTAGAGGATGAAGGTCAGAATGCTGAAAGACTACTTAGGAAACGTAAGATGCCCTTCCATAACAATATGGAACTCGGACAATTTATGTGGCAAGATGAGCGAACTTTGAACCGTTTTTCTGGTCAAATGAAAAGGCCAGGTTTGTAGTCTGTAGACAGGCTCCATTTTGTTGTAAAATTTTGAGAAAAGAAAAGTTTAGGATCCCTCCTTTGCAATTTTATCTTCCATTTTTTGCTTGAATCTGATCTTTTGCATTGTTGAAATACCACATAAATATAATGTGTAAAAAAGGAATTTAGAACTAACAAAAAAAGCAGCAAGTGAACTTTGATAGCAAGACCTGGGATGAATGGCTCAATTACAATATTCTCAGATGTGGTATGTTTTAAAACTAACTGCCCCGATAAGCTTCAAACATTTGCTTGGTTTGTTGAGTGTGTACTTAAAGTGCAAGATATCAGGTTTGGCGTAATACTTTGGTTTGTCATGCTTTGAACTAAATTGGCTTGGGCTATCATGCTTTGAACTAAATTGGCCACTGTTACTGTCATGTGAATTTTACTTGTTTATTCTCTTTGCGTTGAAAACAAACTTTATATAAGCATCATTGTGAGTGACAGGCAATATGACAGGATCCGAAAATGTCAGTACAGTAGGTTGGTGGGGTTACTAATGATATGTATGAGAATCTATTCTTATGGGACAAGAGAAAAATGATCCAAAGCCCGTTATGTTATTTCCATAATCTAAATGCTTGTTGAAGTAGTTTGTGAATCTGCTGCCTTTTCATCAACTCCTTTATCTTGCGGCTATCACTTTTCCTTGTTGATTAAGTAATATTGCTGCGGCATCTCTGTTCCCTGGAAATTGTAAAGGTTAACTATCATGGCCTGTTAATTATGAGGAGTCACTAATTTATTTTAGAAAGTGTTCTTTTGTATTATCTGTATAGTAATTGTATGTATCTGTGAGCGTGTGTGCGCTTACTTTTGGGCCTCACCATTTGTTGATCAATTTTATTTCCTAGTTTGGTGAATGATGATGTTAAAAGAGAACGAGATAGACCCTAAAATTACATGAAAGGAAGTTGTCTCGAAAGATCTATAAATTCTGGGGATCCATGCAAACTTGGCAAAAGATAGGGCAGCGCAATGGAAGAAAAAGATCTATATATATACATATATGTTGAGGATATTTTTAGACGTTAGCATTTTTACTGTAGGGTCTATGCTTTCTAGTAGTGGTTTAGCCGTTAAGAGAGTTTCTATGTGTAGAAATAATACCTTTTTATTTGTATGTGCATAATATTGGCATGAGATGAGTTTGAATGGATTAATGTGGTCAGTGAGATACAATGTTTGGGATGCCAAACTCAAATTGTATCTTTTTGCACACCAGTGATCAATGGAAGCTCCTTTTCAACTAAAAATGTGTTAAGTGAGAATTCATATAGCTGACCGCAATTTGTTAGGGAATGAGGCGTAATTGTTCTGATCCACGTACAGAAGACAGAAAAAAATTTCTGCAAAAAAGTTTATCATGTCTTTCGGGTAGGTGGTGGCTATCTGTTCTAAGAATTGATCTTGTATTCTTCATTTTGCCTTGTATTTGCATTGCACACGTGGAAAGAGATCTGGACTGCATTGCCAAACCTTTGCCTGCACTTGGTGTATATCCGGGGCCGGGAACTCTTGACACCAGGCAAGTTTTTTTATTTACTTAATAATCACTTCTAGTCATACAAAAATGGAATCATTTCCGTTTGGTGTTACATAGATTATTTCCAATTTCATTCACTTTCAAGTTATGTAGCCAGCAATATAATGTAGCAGTATGCGTTTCTATTGACGTTTGACAAAATGGTAATGCGATTTCTGTTTTTAATGCTTACATTAAAATTTGCTGATCACCACAGTTGACAGGTGGTATTAGAGTGAACTTTATATGATTTGTTCATGGGTTAGCTTGATTCAGATTGTTGTTAGACTTCTTTGCACAAATTTGTGGTGATGCCTGATTGTAAATAGCATACACATAGTGAAAGGTGACATCTCCACCATCGTAAAAACAAATTTTCATGCTTTCATTTTCCCTGAAACGTTTTCACAGGCTTGGAGGAATATTGCTATGAAAAATATACAAAATTTGTATAAAAGCGTAAACTTGACTAGTCTAGATAGAAGAATAGAGTTGAGAAGGCACCTCTTTAAGTGGCTATTTTTGTTAAGTAATTAAAAAGAAATATATCCTGTAGTATGTAGCTTAATATGTTCATCGTGAACACGGTGGAGGTTACGAACTGCTAACTACTTTTCGGAGATAGTGTTCCTTTTTAACATGTGAAATATGGATATTTACAATCAAAATCGCTTTGCAGTTTGAAGAATTTGGCCTGAATTATTTGTTGATCATGATTAGATGCCTTGTAAGAATGACTTCTTGGATGAAATAAATATATGATGATTTGTAAATCTTTATCTAAAAGCTAGATGAAAAGGGCAGCTTAGTGCACTAAGCTCCCGCTATGCGGGGGTCCGGGGAAGGGGCGGACCACAAGGGTCTATTGTACGCACTCTTACCCTGCATTTTCTGCAAGAGGTTGTTTCCACGGGTCTCCGTGACCTCCTGATCACCTGGCAACAACTTTACTAGTTACGCCAAGACTCCCCTTCTATCAAAAAACTAGATAAATGTCTTTTAGTATTTCAAGTCAAAAGGTCCTACAATCAGTGCATATCTTGTGAATTGTGATGTTTTGCTGCCTGTTTCCTTAAAGGTATTCTTGTTGAACAGGAAATTCAAGCTTCTGGCAGCTTTTCCTTGGATATGCATTGCTGACAAAAAAGGCCTCTGCTGCTATATATGAGAGGTGGAAACTTTTTTTCCCATCAGAACTGCCAAACAAATCCAAGAATGTTGGGCTTAGTTTTTAGTGAAGAGCCTTGGTACTGGTTAAATTTAGCCTCTTGAAGGTAAAATCTTTCCCTTATTGTGTTTTATTGATAAAGCAAAAGGAAAGAAATGTAAAATGTTTCCCAAATTGTTGATATGGTTATTTGCCCTGCATTCGAGAAATTCCTGCTGGATTGTTCTATTGAAGTGGAAACATAGGCCCCGCCCGGGGGGCTTGAGTGTAGTGGTAAGAGCATAACATTTGATGTGTGGGTTAGACACACGTCATGAGTTCGAACCCTACCTCAGACAAAAAGCGTGATGAAGGGTAGAGGGGCAGACTTATATTTACCGAGTTTCAAACCGTGTGCCACTTGCCCTCGGAGATTTCTCGGTCATGAAAAATTTAAAAAGAAGCAAAAAAATTCTTAGGTAGTCTTTGATTATGTCTAGTTTGATCGCAGAATACCTTTCTTTTACTCTATCTTTGAGTTGTCAAGACAGATGTTGATCCATACCCTTGATGCTTTCACCCTAATCCTGTTATAGACTTGGAGAAATATTGCTGTGAAAGATACAAAACACTTGTATAGAGTGCAAACTTGACTTGTCAAAATAGAAGAAAAGAGTGGGGAGATCATTTCTTTTGAGTTAAGTGGCTCCTTTTGGTAAGTAATTTGTAATATCAATCCTATAATGTATTGTTTAAAACGTGAGTATTGAATATAATGAAGGTTACAACTCCTACAAAAGTCGTGTACCCAAGGGTGTGGCCTAGCGGTTGATGAACCTAACGGCTTGTTCGGATGGTTGTTATTCGTTGTATCGTATTGTATTGTTATCCAAAAACAATATTTGTTTTGATTGTTTCATTAAAATTGGTTGTATTGTATTGTTAAATCTATTATTCCGGAACAATGAAAAGTCTCTTTTTTTGAAACAACTGATTTGTGTGGTGGGATTGTTTTCTATTTTTCTTTTCAATTATGCTCTAACTTATTACTCCATAATTCTATTTTACCCTTTACCTTTTTTATTTTAACTCCAAATCTCCAACCTTTAACCTAATTTGTCTTAGTCCCTTTTTTTCCATAACTTCTACTGCTTCCAACTCAACGTAAAAGGTATAGTTTTTGCCTTCTTTTTGTTTCATTTTTTCTCCTAATGTAATTTTAACTCCAATTTTAATTACTTTAACTCCAATTCTTTGTTCCTTTGTCCTGCCAATTCTTGCTCCTTTCTTTATTATACTTTTTTCTAATGATAGTTGAAGACATTTGGTGATAAATTAAAGACTATTTGGTGATAAATTAGTAGAAAAGGATTTTCTTAAGTTATTTTTATGCGTAATTCTTACTAAATTTAATATTTAAGTAATTGAGGGTATTTTAGTAAGCTTATCAGTCACAGTACTGTACGATACAATTTATTTAACAACAAACGAAACAATCTATCCAAATGTTGTATTCATAAAACGATATAATACAATACATTATAAAACCATGGGTAACAACCATTCAAACAACTTGTAAGTTTTGTTAGCAAAGTTACTAAATACCTGTGCTTACGGTAGGTCGTAGGTACTCATCGGAATAATTGAGGTATCTGCAAACTGTCTGAACACCGCCTATAGGAATAAAAAAACTTCTCGGAGTTCCTGTTCCTGTTCGCTTTTCCATCAAAGTTTTGGAGATTTGTTGACATTTGAAACTTCCGAACAAATCAAAATTGCTATGCACTTTTGGAAGATTTTGGCTTCTTGATTTAATCACTTTCTAACCATATTTTTTTGTGTGTGGATAAACCGTAGTGTCCGAGCTAGCTTGCACGCATCTTGACTAATTCCACAGACTTGCCACCTCAGCAACAAGGTACCAGGTAACTCTATACACCAAGATTCACATAGAGGAAAGAAATCTAGTGTTTTTGCCTCGGTTGAGATTTGAACATGAAACCTTATGTCTTACTTTACTCGCTTCTTTGACCACTAGGCGTGTGCCACTTGCTAGCCATAATTAGATGCCTTTAATGGCTTATTGGATCATATGCAACTCATAATGATTTACAAGTCTACATGAATGTCCTGTCCTTTTCAAGTCAAGAGGTCAACTAGATTTAGTAGAAAAACTTGTGAATTGTGATGATTGCCAAAGATTTATTGCTGTCTATATTTCCTAAAATGTTTTTCAGTTTGAACAGAAAAGTTGAAGCTTTTGGTAGCTATTCTTTGGACATGGTTTGATGAGAGAAAAGGCCTCTGCTGCTGTATATGAAAAAGAAAAGGTGGTAAGTTTGTACAATCAGAACTGAGGAAAAAAATCCAAGAATCTTCCTTTTTGGTGCTAATGCTCTAATGATGTAGCAAACACCAGCAACTGTATGCTCCTTTTTTATGGATTTTTTTTCTTTCACGTTGCAATTAATGTGCCTTATTTTCACCACTGAATAAATGAATGCCTCTGGTTTAGCTTCTTGATTACCTTTAAATGAATGTACTTTAGCTTTCTGGGGAAAAAGAAGACATAAAGTTTTTCCCTTATTGTAATTTGCCCTGCAATTCAGAAATACTGCTGTATTGTACCTATTTTTTTGGACTAGACATGTTGGATTGAAGTGGAGACTTGTAGGAAAGCTTAGTGGGCGTTTGGGCATAAGAATAGATAAATATATGGACATACATCTTGCAAATGAAGTATATCTCTTAATTATAATAAATTTTTTGGCTCTTTTTATGAACTCTTTTGGTTTCTTTTTATGTTTGAATTTCTGTTGGTTCTTTTTTTTTCCCACCAAAATTCTGTTGATTTTCCTACAATGATAGGAAATTCAAACTAAGATATTTTTCTATTTTTTGGAGTGTATTCTTTTCTTATATATTGAATAATATATATTTGCTAACTAAATTTAAAAATAAAGATATCAAAAAATAAAATAATTCAACCAATAGATTAAACTATATATATTATTCTCTTATGAAAATTTTAACTATAAAATAAAACTCACAATTCTAATTTGAAAATAAAAGTAGGAAAAAATAATTTTATTTTAGGTATAACACAAAATAACAATAACAACAATAACAACTACCCAGTATATTCCCACCATGCGGGGTCTGGAGAGGGTAGGATGTACGTAACCTTACCCCTACTCTGGAAGGTTAGAGAGACTGTTTCCGAATGACCCTTGGCTAAAGAAGGTGAAGGGAGCTCTGATAACAAGTGATAGCTGTCACACCTCCTTTTTCCCTACCCCGTATGTATGAAGGGTAGGGAGGAGTTTTTCCACTTTAAGTGACATTATTCGATTTTTGGGATTTATTAATTTTCAGAGTCGCC